>BLSH010460333.1:31519-56537 GCA_018402905.1 Glandirana rugosa | reverse complement strand
GGGGGGGGCATTTGTATAGCGCCCCCCTGAGTCAATACCTTGTAGACCCACCTTTCTCTGCAATTACAGCTGCAAGTCTTTTTGGGGGAGTCTCTAACAGCTTTGAGAGTGACATTTATGAATATTGTACTTTTTCAAGGCACTGTATATGGGGGCATTGCCTAAAGACATTGTGCTCAATGGCCTCCCTCTTTCTCAGCTCGGAAAGTTGGGAGGTATTTCCTAGTCTCATTGAATTCCTTGCTCTGACAATTGTGTATGTTCGGTAGACCAAATTCTTCTAATTAAAAATAACATTTGAGCTTTATCCTGAATGTCTGTGCTTCGGCGGACTTTAATAACTAGCACGCTCCAATTACTATTTCCTCTAATAGGCCAGGGAGGGTCATTGGTAGCAGAAGACCATAGTGAGTCCTTGCAACAATGGATATGAAAATGTCAGCCTACATGACTGAATGCTTATTTAAAGTCCTTTCTGTGTCTGTACATATATGACCAGATATGCTAAAAAAAAGTACTAGTCTCACTTTAATAAGAGCGAGGAACGTTGCCTGAATCCCGAGAACACGTCTCCTTCTCTCTGCCCAGATGAACATCAGGCTGACAGATAGTGCTGGAGGCAGCGATGCCCCACAATCCATATCCCACTAATGAATATTTCATACTATGGCCATCCTCTAGGGCTTCTCTGATCCTTTACATTAAGGGGGTGACCGCCGAGCAGAAAGGGTGCTGGGACTGTGCGAGTCCATATAGAACTATGTATTATATGCAAGCTTCTTATCTCTGAAATCACAGGAACAAGGTCAAATAAATGTGCATTATCCATCAGTCATCTGATATCTGTGAAAGGGAAGTCCGCTGGCTGTTGTCGGTTAATCCGTCCTATCCCAGCATACCACCCCTCCCCCGTGCCCCAATTGGCGAAAGAGTTAATGCCCTTTGTATTATTTACTGCTGATTAATTTCTATGGGAACTGATCTTCTTGTAGTATCCCTAGAAAGCTTCTGTATGAAGAGCAATACACCTAGGACTGTGGGGAGAGGAGCCGTAGCAGGCAAGGGGTTAAGTGGCAAACAGCAATTGGTAATTTCGGCATCTGCAGATGGCGGAGGAAACCTTCACAAATCCTCAGAGCACTTTATGTTTAAACTGTACATTTTAAACCATGTGTAAACTCAAACATTCAAAATACAAATAGATGTTAATGTTACTTGAAAAGTCATTTTCAGTTCTTTTAAACCTGCAACTCCGACCCAGTCTTCCATTTGTGCTCCTGCATTGTCACCTTGTCACATGGACTTCCAACAGAAAATGGTGGGATAGAACCATTTTAGCCAAGCAAGGCATGTATGTCTTTATAAAATCACTCAACTGGGAGTAGGTAGGAGTCCAGAGCTTAGCAGAGCTATGACCATCCAAGTCCCAGTCCATCCATCGAAGACCTTGTCACCTTCCAACTGGAATTGATGGGGATATAAACTGTTGCAGCCAGGCAAGGTGTATAAGTCTTTTATGAAATCCTTCACCCAAGGGTAGGTAGGAGTCCAGAGCTCAGCAGACCCCCAACAAGCCGAGACTCAGTCCATCTGCCAAAGATGGAGGAAAAACAGAAGGCAAAGTCCAATAGCCTATACCAGATTGTACAGTCTGTCTGGCAGAGATTGACTATGGCCCCAAATCCAGATTTTAATGTTATTTCAAAACTCAAGCCATTTTCAGTCCTTTTAAATCTACAACTCTGACCCTGTCTTACATTTGTGCTCCTGCATTGCCACCTTGTCACATGGACTTCCAACAGAAAATGGTCGGATACAAACCACTGAAGTCAAACAAGGAATGTAAGTCTTTTATGAAATCCCTCACTCGGTGTAGGTAGGAGTCCAGAGTTTAGCAGACCCATGAGAATCTGAGACCCAATCCACCCATCAAAGATAGTGGAAAACCACAAGCAAAGCCCAATAGCCCTTACCAGCTTATGCAGTCTGTCCAGTAGAGATTGGCTATGGCCTGAACCTGATCCAATGTGCTCCTTGCATTGTCACCTTGCCACACTAAATTACAACTGAAAATGGCAGGATAGGAACCATTGAAGCCAGGCAAGGTAGGTAAGTCTTTTATGAAATCCTTCACCTAGGGGTAGGTAGGAGTCCAGAACTCGGCAGACCGCCGACAATCCAAGACTCAGTCCATCCATCAAAGAGGGAGGACAACAAGAAGGCAAAGCCCAATAGCCCTTACCAGCTTGTGCAGTCTGTCCAGGAGAGATTGACTATGGTCTGAACCCGATCCAATGTGCTTCTGCATTGTTACCTTGTCACACTGATTTCCGACAGAAAATGGTGCTATACAAATCATTGCAGCCAAGCAAGGTGTGTAGGTCTTTTATGAAATCCTTCACCTGGGAGTAGGTAGGAGTCCAGAGCTTGGCAGACCCATGACAATTTGAGACCCAATCCACCCATCAAAGATGGAGGAAAACCCCAAGGCGAAGCCCAATAGCCCTTACCAGCTTGTGCAGTCTGTCCCATAGAGATTGACTATGGCCTAAACCCAATCCAATGTGCTCCTTGCATTGTCACCTTTTCAGACTGAATTACAACTGAAAATGGCAGGATAGGAACCATTGAAGCCAAGCAAGGTGTGTAAGTATTTTATGAAATCCTTCACCGAGGGGTAATTAGGAGTCTAGAGCTTTGGCAAACCCACAACAATCCAAGACTCAGTCCATCTGTCGAAGATGGAGAAAAAACAGAAGGCGAAGGTTAATGTTAGTTTGAAAGTCAAGACATTTTCAGTCCTTTGAAATCTGCAACTCTGTCCTCTCTCCCATTTGTGCTCCTGCATTTCCACCTTGTCATATGGACTTCCAACAGAAAATGGTGGGATGGAAACCATTAAGGCGTGTAAGTCTTTTATGAAATCCTTCAACCGGGGGTAGGTAGGAGTCCAGAATTTGGCAGACCCCCGGCAATCCAAGACTCAGTCCACCCATCAAAGGTGAAGAAAAACCACAAGGCGAAGCCCAATAGTCCTTACCAGCTTGTGCAGTATGTCCAGTAGAGATTGACTATGGCCTGAACCTGATCCAATGTGCTCCTTGCATTGTCACATTGCCACACTGAATTGCAACAGAGAATAGCAGGATAGAAAACAATGCAGCCAGGCAGTGTGTGTCAGTTTTTATGAAATCCCTCACCCAGAGGTAGATAGGAGTCCAAAGCTCAGCAGACTCCCGACAATCCAAGACTCAGTCCATCTGTGGAGGAAAAACAGAAGGCAAAGCCCAGTAGCCATTACCAGCTTGTGCAGTCTGTCCGGCAGAGATTGACTATGGCCCCAAACCCAGATGTTAATGTTATTTCAAAAGTCAAGCCATTTTCAGTCCTTTTAAATCTGCGACTCTTCTCTAAATTGTGTTCCGGCATTGTCACCTTGTCATATGGACTTCCAACAGAAAATGGTGGGATAGAAACCATTGCCACCAAGTAAGGCATGTAAGTCTTTTATGAAATCTCTCAACCAGGGGTAGGCAGGAGTCAAGAGCTCAGCAGACCCATGACCATCTGAGACTCAGTTCACCTATTGATGATGGAGTAAAACCACAAGGCGAAGTCCAATAGCCCAATTACCAGCTTGTGTAGTCTGTGCAGTAGAGATTAATTATAGCCTGAACGTGCTCTTGCATTGATAGAGACCATTGCAGCCAAGCAAGGTAAGTCTTTTATGAAATCCCTCAACCAGGGGTAGGTAGGAGTCCAGAGCTCGGCAAACCCATGAGCATCCAAGACCCAGTCCATCTATTGGAGACAGAGGAAAACTAAAAGGTGAAGCCAAATAGCCCTTACCAGTTTGTGCCGTCTGTCTGGTAGATATGGTAGACATTAACTACAGCCTTGAACCCAATGGTGGTCAGTATGTGAAGGAGAGCAGTACAGAGGTAATAATGGTAGGAAATATGTGCAGTAAAGGAGTGTGAAGGGTAAAACAGCTTTCAGTATGTGAAGGAGGGAAGAGGGGAGCATATAGCAGGGGACATTATGCACAGGAGAGGAGTGTGAAGGCACATATCAGCTTGTGCAGTCTATCTGGTAGACATTGACTATAGCAGGGATATGCAATTAGCGGACCTCCAGCTGTTGCAACACTACAAGTCCCATCATGCCTCGGTCTCTGGGTATCATGCTTGTGGCTATCAGAGTCTTGCTATGCCTTGTGGGATTTGTAGTTCTGCAACATCTGGAGGTCCGCTAATTGCATATCCCTGGACTATAGCCTTCAACCCAATATCACAGGTTGGGCCTCTGGACTAGGAGTATCAAATGTTTTCAGGTACTTGCAGATGTCTCCGCCTGTGGAGAAGCAACCACCAGCTGAACTTGTGCTCACATTAAACTGTACCTGTGAAAGTCTATGAAAACCCAATCAATAAAGTTACAATTATGTTTTTAGCTGTTAGGCTGGGTTCACACTATCCGACAAAAAAACGGTCCGACTTTGATCCTACTTTGCTGTGCGATTTACGGTCCTACATGGGGTCAAAGTCGGACCGTTTGTCTGTGAACAGGGATCCGACTTTGATCCCGACAATGCCAGGCACTTTGTGCTCTGGGGATTTTGCAGGGGAACTCCACGCCAAATTAAAAAAAAAAACTGGCATGGGGTCCCCCTCCAGGAGCATACCAGGCCCTTTGGTCTGGTATGGATTTTAAGGGGAACCCCCACGCCAAAAAAACGGCGTGGGGTCCCCCCCACAATCCATAACAGACCCTTATCCGAGCACACAGCCCGGGAGGCCAGGAAAGGGGGTGGGGACAAGTGAGTGCCCCCCCTCCTGGACCATACCAGGCTGCGTGCATTCAACATGGGGAGTATGGGTGCTTTGGGGCAGGGGGGGCTCTGCGCCCCCCACCCCAAAGCACCTTGTCCCCATGTTGATGAGGACAAGGGCCTCTTCCCGACAACACTGGCCGGTGGTTGTCAGGGTCTGCGGGCGGGGACTTATCGGAATCTGGAAGCCCCCTTTAACAAGGGGGCCCCCAGATGCCGGCCCCCCACCCTATGTAAATGAGTATGGGGTACATCGTACTCCTACCCATTTACCTGGAAAGAAATATGTACACAAAAAACCACACAGCTTTTTAAAATATTTTATTAAATCAGCTCCGGCGGTCTTCTCCCCTCTCTGGCTCTTCTTTCTTCGGCTCTTTTGCGGGGTCTTCCATCTTCTGAGGGGTCTTCTTTCTTCTCCTTCTCTGCGGTGTCTTCTGCTCTTTTGCCGGTCTTCTCCGCTGTCCCCTTCCCTCTGTTGTTGTTGTTCTTCTTCTTCTTCCCATGTTGACACGACGCGATCTCCTTCACGAATGCCCTCTCTGCTGTGTGCTGTGCCTTATATTGGCACGGGGCGTGGCCACCAGATGACATCATTCGGAGGCCCCGCCCCATATGATGTCACATCATGGGGGCGGAGCTGTGACATCATATGGGATGGAGCCTCCGGGTGATGTCATCTGGTGGCCATGCCCCATGCCAATATAAGGCACAGCACACAGCGGAGAGGGCATTCGTGAAGGAGATCGCGTCGTGTCAACATGGGAAGAAGAAGAAGAACAGAGGGAAGAGGACAGTGGAGAAGACCGGCAAAAGAGCAGAAGACGCCATACTCATTTACATAGGGTGGAGGGCCGGCATCTGGGGGCCCCCTTGTTAAAGGGGGCTTCCAGATTCCGATAAGTCCCCGCCCGCAGACCCCGACAACCACCGGCCAGGGTTGTCGGGAAGAGGCCCTTGTCCTCATCAACATGGGGACAAGGTGCTTTGGGGTGGGGGGTGCAGAGCCCCCCCCTGCCCCAAAGCACCCATACTTGTTGAGGGCACGCGGCCTGGTATGGTCCAGGAGGGGGGGCACTCGCTTGTCCCCACCCCCTTTCCTGGCCTCCCGGGCTGCGTGCTCGGATAAGAGTCTGGTATGGATTGTGGGGGGGAGCCCGCGCTGTTTTTGGCGTGGGGGTTCCCCTTAAAATCCATACCAGACCAAAGGGCCTGGTATGCTCCTGGAGGGGGACCCCGTGTCATTTTTTTTAAATTTGGCGTGGAGTTCCCCTTCATGATCCCCAGAGCACAAGTCGCATGCCAAAGTCGGATCAGTGAAGACACTGATCCGACTTTGATCCGACTTCATTGCTTTTCAATGGGCTGAAGTAGGATCAAAGTCGGACAAAAGTAGTAAAGGAACCTTTTTCAAAGTCGGTCCGACTTTGAAAAACACAAATCGGACCAGTTAAGACGGCTCTCATAGGGAATCAATGTTTTTGTGACGTAATGCGACTTGTGCTCCTCATGTCGGTCCGAGAATCGGACTAGTGTGAACCCAGCCTCAATGTTATTTCAAGAGTCATTGTCAGTCCTTTTAAAGTGGTTGTAAAGGCATTTTACCTTACCAGCAACGGTTACCAGCAACATCAAATCCAAAACTGGTTGGATATGTGGATGCTGATTGGGCTGGGGACTGTACAGACCGCAAATCCACAAGTGGATTCATCTTCCAGTATGGATGGATGACATGTCAAGAAGCAATATGGATTTGTCAACTTTTTGTGGACATTGGGATACACATGTTAAAACCTATTCTCATTTTTGAAGAAAACCAGGGATGTATAAAGCTTACGCAATCAGAAAGGGTCAATCATACGACCAAACACATCGGTGTCAAGTATGACCTACTAAGGGATAATCAAGAGCAAGGTGTTATTGGCATTCAATACTGCCCATCAGAGATGACTTCTGATGCACTTGCCAAGCCTTTATTGAAGGAACGTCATAATTATATCCAGAAGCAGCTGAAGGTAATTTGAAAAAGCATATGCTGTTGAGAAGGGGTGTTGGAAGACCAACAGCATAGTAGCTTTATAAACTGTGAACTATACATATGCATTATACCTGTCTATACCAGCAGGTGGCGCTGCAGTGTTATGCTTTCCTTACTGTTCTCCTGTATGCTTCTTCTTCCTGTCTCCATGCTGTAAAGATATGTTCTGTCATTTTCATGAAAGTAAAGCTAATTCCTGCAAACAAGAAGCTTCCAGTGCATCATTCAATAACCTGCTAACACATTTATTATAGGAGTCCAGAGCTTGCAAACCCCCAACAATCCAAGACCCAGTCCATCCATCGAAGATGGAAGAGCACCAAAAAGGGAAGCCCAATAGCCCTTACCAGCTTATGCAGTTTGCCCGGTAGAGATTGACTATAGCCCTGAACCCAATTCCATGGGTTGGGCTTCTGGACAAGAGTATTTAACATTTTCAGGTACTTGCAGACTTAGTAACCATCAGCTGCCCCTGTGCTACCCCAATCTAAAATCCAGTCCCGGAAATACAGAAGATGAAGCCCAACAGGCATTACCAGCTCGTGCGGTCTGTCCAGTAGAAATTGACTATGGCCCCGAACCTGGTCCAATGCATTGGGCCTCCGAACGAGGGGCATCCAACATTATTGCTCACTTGCAGACTTCTTCGCCTCTAAAGAAGTAGCTGCCAGGTGCACCTGTGCTGCTCCTTCACTTGCAGGCATGGCCTCTGGTAGCTTCTGATACTCTGGCATTTGCACAAAGAGTAATACACCTATTACTATGTGAAAAGGAGCCATGGCAGGCAAGTGTCAAGCCTCAATCAGCAACTATTCATTTTGGTATCAGATGACAGAGGAAACCTTTCCAATTCTTCTGAAGACCTCAAATTGAACTGTGCCCGTTGAACCCAATCATTAAAATCACAAATAAACTTTCAGATATTAGTCATTTCAAAAGTATTTTCAATCTTCTTGGATCCTTCACTTAGACCGTCTTCCAGTTAGAGTTGCCACCTTTTCTTCAAGCCAAACCCGAACACTTTAGGGGCTCACGGCAATTTTTTTTTTTTTTTTTTTAAGGGGGAATGCTGTGGACCTTAATTGCTGATTTAAGGGGTCTTTTGCTCACCAAACCTCTCACTTACATCAGCGTTTCCAGCATTTCCCCTTAAATTAGGGTTCCCAGAGACCCCTTTACATAAGAGTTCACAGGGCATCTCTTACATCTGAGTTCCTCTTACTTTAGTGTATTTACTCGCTCAGAGGCAGGAGAGAGGAGGGGGGGGGGGGAGACTTTAGTTCCAGACAGTGGATAATGAGCTCACTCACCCGAGGATGGGGGCTCAGGCATTGACACCTTCCATCCACGATGTATCTGCTAGTTGCTGAGCTTCAAATTTCCAGCCCACACATCCCTTTCCAGAGGCACAGAACGCCAGGGATTGGAGTGTGGGTGGGCAGACAGTGGGGTAGGGGTGGAAGGATGAGGAGCAGATCAAGCCCTCTCTCCTCTCCTGTCTGTGCATGGGAATGGGTCCTGTGCACACCCCCATGCACTCGGTGGTTGTGGTACTCGGTTACTTGGGGAACCACAGTCCATAATGAATATAGTGTCCGGGTTTCAGGTGGTATAAAACCCGGACACAGGATTCAAAACAGGTGGCAACCCTACTTCCAGTTGTGATACTGCACTGTCACCTTGTCACACGGGCTTCAAATTAAACTGGATGGAATAGAAACTCTTGCAGCCAGGTAAAGCATGTGGGCTGCTTACTGAGGTCCCAAGCTCTCCGAAGAATGAGAGAGCCCAGGAACCACCACGTGCAGCGTCAGGAGAGGGGGCACCTTCAGAGGGCGATAAAAGTGATCTTTACAGCCGTCTGGATCACTTTTATAAAAAAGCCAGTTGCATGCCGAAAATTAATTATCCACTTGTTGACCGCCCCATAGCAGATTTACTGCTACAGGGCGGCCGCGCTGTGCAGAGCCACACATATATATATATATACACACGTGATTCTGCACTTCTGGGTAAGGTGCGTGTCACTTCTGCTGTTATTTGTCACAGCAGAAGCCAATCAGCAGGTGCAGGCCAATGGATGTTCGCCGGCACCCACCGATTATCGGGAGTACAAAGTAAACAACTGTAATGTAAATGTAAACAAGGCAGAGCTCCATTCTGATGGGGGGGGGGAAGTGATGGATTTTCTTTCCCTGCTAAGCAGGGAATAAAATGTATCACTTCCCCTAGTAAAAGCACCACACACACAGTACACAAAAAAAAACACTGGCTAGGCATGTATTTAACCCTTTGATCACTTGCTTGTGCACAGCAGGAACTGATCAGCGGGTCCGGCAGGCCCGATGTCCGCCGGCACCCGGTGATCGTCCGTTACACAGGCAGAACAGCCGGCTGCCTATGTAAACAAGTCAGATTTCCGTTCTGTCACTATGGATGGCATTGATCCTGTGTTTCTGCAAGGAACACGGATCTTTGCCTTCCACTAGTACAATCATTTCCCCCACAGTAGTAAAACACTGGTTAGGCACACATTTGACCCTTTGATCGCCCCTGGTGTTAACCCCTTCCCAGCCAGTGTCATTAGTACAGTGACGGTGCATATTTTTAGCACTGATCACTGTATTAGGCTGGGAGGCGTTTGGGCGTTTATTTCAACTGCCCCTGAACTCAAATAATCTTATCTTATGTGTACATGTACACAGGCTCCTTTACAATCGTTTTTAGGCAGTTGCGTTTAAAGGCTGTTCTTTGAATGCCCAAAAATGGGTTCAGAAGCTGAGTTTACCGGCTTTTCAGACACCGAATGCGGCAACCCCCGCCTAAAGGCGGTAACTCGCGCCTAAGAGCATTTAGTTTACAGGCATTTCCATTTAAAAAAACAAAAACAAAACATTTGTTTTTAAAATGCTCCTAGACGCGAACGCGGCTAAACGCGGCATGCAAAATGCGACACAACGGACATTTTAGACGTCAAGATAAAACATTCAGGGGAGCTTGAAAAGCATCCTGTGTGCATGGAGCCTTAGTGTCGCTGGTTCCTAATAAACATATGTCAGTGAGTGTCCGATTTGTCCACCGCAATATTGCAGTCCCGCTATAAGTCGCTGATCGCCGCCATTACTAGTAAAAAACGAACAGAAAGTAAGTCCTGGGGCCCAATTGCCTGGGAGCCCTAAGACTTCCTGGCCAATCGGGTCTCAGAACCCGCTTCCTGATTGGCCGAGAGGAGAATCAGGAAGACAATAACGAATATTAATTCGCTATTATCATACAAGTGGGTGGGCTCAGGGCGCAGTGCTCTTCACCCCGAGCCTAACCTTTTTTTAAACCAATTAGGGCCTCAGGCTCTAATCATGTGCTTCAAAAAAAAAACCCCATTGAAATCCATGCATCCGGCGTTCCGCATGTAGATTAGGGGCGGGCGCATGGATTACCTGCACCCCTTTTGGACGGGCTCCCACTGGCCAACATACAGACCGACTTCAGCCAGTAAAAACTGCGCACTGACACATCGGCACATTACCAGCTTATGCATTCTTCCCGGTGGAGATTGACTATGATCCCGAACTCAAACCCATTTGGTCCATGGACAAAAGTATTCAGCATCTTCAGGTACTTGCAAACTTCTCTGCCTGTGGAGCAGCAACCACCAGTTGCACCTGTGCTACCCAAATCCAAGGCTCCGTCCAGGAAAATAGGAAATGCTTAGGCTCGTGAAGCTAATGCTCATATATTTGCTCAAGTGCATGTGCCAGCGCACAGATGGACTTTGGCCAGTAACCAGCATGCACTGACACATTGGCGCAGTATGCGCCAGTGTGCATTGGCATGCACATTGGTGGACGCCTGCACATGTCCAGTCCCAGGAATGGTGCCCAGCTGTGCTTGGTTTTAACGTAACTTTATTCTTTCATGAGTTATTTTTCAAGTTTCTGACCACTTACAAAATGTGTTCAATGTGCTGCCTATTGTGTTGGATTGTCAATGCAACCCTCTTCTCCCACTCTTCACACACTGATAGCAACACCGCAGGAGAAATGCTAGCACAGGCTTCCAGTATCCGTAGTTTCAGGTGCTGCACATCTCGTATCTTCACAGCATAGACAATTGCCTTCAGATGACCCCAAAGATAAAAGTCTAAGGGGGTCAGATCGGGAGACCTTGGGGGCCATTCAACTGGCCCACGACGACCAATCCAGTTGAATGGCCCCCAAGGTCTCCCGATCTGACCCCCTTAGACTTTTATCTTTGGGGTCATCTGAAGGCAATTGTCTATGCTGTGAAGATATGAGATGTGCAGCACCTGAAACTATGGATACTGGAAGCCTGTGCTAGAATTTCTCCTGCGGTGTTGCTATCAGTGTGTGAAGAGTGGGAGAAGAGGGTTGCATTGACAATCCAACACAATGGGCAGCACATTGAACACATTTTATAAGTGGTCAGAAACTTGTAAATAACTCATGAAAGAATAAAGTTATCTTAAAACCAAGCACACCATTGTTTTTCTTGTGAAATTCCCAATAAGTTTAATGTGTCACATGACCCTCTTCCTATTGAAAAAACAAAAGTTGGATTCAAAATGGCCGACTTTAAAATGGCCGCCATGGTCACCACCCATCTTGAAAAGTTTCCCCCTCACATATACTAATGTGCCACAAACAGGAAGTTAATATCACCAACCATTCCGATTTTATTAAGGTGTATCCATATAAATGGCCCACCCTGTACATAGTCAATCACATTTAGTGGATGGCCCACAGTAATCACAAGTGAAAGCACCATCCAGAACTTTAAAGCAGCCATCTTCCCTCTGACAATCTCTCCCTCCACCCGTGGTCATTAGTACTCACTGGAATGGGATCTCTATAGTCACCTCCTCCATAGTTACACCTCTCCATGGACCCAACAGGGGAATAGCCTCACTCAGGGAACAATTGGCCAGGCCTAAAAGGTCTTCAGCAACCCGCCCTAGCCTCCCCCTGCATAAGGGTCAGAAAGTCTACTGCTTGTTTTCCTAAGTGAAGGTCTACTTCTCCCTGGTCTCCGGCCCTGTCCAGGGCCTCCACATGCTGGTTACATCTGTACTGGTGTGGTGTGTCCCATGCCTCAACTGCACTAGGGCTCCCCCAACCTAGCTTATATCTGGGCCCTGACTCACCCTAATGACATCACTGCAGGGGGGCTCCAACAAAAAGGGGCCTAACACCTGATGACCCTGCTTTCTGTAACTAGACACTATTCTGGAACAAAGCAACCTAGTGGCAGACTAGCTAGCTGCACCTGTCTACAGGGACATAAAGAGGGTCCCGAAAGCTTGCATCTTTATTAACGTAAATTATCCAAAAAAAAAGGATTAAACTTTAAACATTCTGCATAAATGTTCCTCCAAATACAGTTATCTCTCTGTGCGGTTTCCCCTTAATTATGTCACCAGATAGCCTGTGTGGAGAGGAAATGATAAAAAAAGAGACTAATCAATCCAAAACATCTCTGGCCAAAAAGGTAGTCTTGAATGTATACCTCAAAAAACATAGAAATAACAATGGGCATCATTTTATAGCTCATTTAATTATGTATTATACATTTTAAAACTATATTATTTAACTATTATATAACTATTACAGAAAGTACAGAAAAATAACACTCAGGTTGATTGGTTTCCACACAGGATGTAATACAGGCTTTGTTTTTTTTTTTCTTCAGAAATGGTTACCTTGGTCCATTTAGATGGAAGGTATAAAACTTGCGCCCTTCATCAGAACTACTGGTTGGACCTGTAAGGCAGGCCACCCCCCAATAGCACACATCCTGGGATTGTCTTATTGGTGGCTTCCAGGCAATGTTACCTTGGTCAAGTTAGATGGAAGGTATGAAAAAAGCCCTAACTTGCATTCAGAATCCCTCCAGAGCAAGGGTGGCAGGAGATGATGGTGGCCACTTGCATCTCTAGAGGTACCTGGTCTTCATCAGAACTACTGGTGGCATGGTTGGACCTGTAAAGCAGACCCCCTCCCCCAATAGCACACATCCGACTATTGTCTTACTGGTGGCATCCAGGCAATGATTACGTTGTGCCAGTTAGATGGAAGGTATGAAAGGAGCCCTAACTTGCATTCAGAATCCCTCTAGATCAAGGGTGGCAGGAGATGATGGCGGCCACCTGCATCTCTAGAGGTACCTGGTCTTCATCGGAACTACTGGTGACATGGTTGGACCTGTAAGGCTGCCCCCCCCCCCCCCCTATTTCCCAATGGCACACATCCGACTATTGTTTTACTGGTGGCACCCAGGCAATGGTTACATTGTGCCAGTTAGATGAAAGGTATTAAAAGAGCCCTAACTTGCATTCAGAATCCCTCCAGAGCAAGGGTGGCAGGGGATGATGGTGGCCACCTGCATCTCTAGAGGTATCTGTTCTTCATCAGAACTACTGGTGACATGGTTGGACCCCCCCATTTCCCAATAGCACACATCCTGGGATTGTCTTACTGGTGGCGTCTAGATATAGGAATGTGGCATACAAAATGTAAATCAGGATCACGAGCATGGTAAGACCAAATCTCCCATTCAAAGCTATAGTAGACTGACCAGTCAAGCAAAAAGCTTAAAAGAGGACGCTCTGTCTACTGTTACTTTGTTGTTAACCACAAAGCCAGCGACTTCAAAAAGTTCAATGCAACAAAATTTTCCAAACATCCAAAGTGCAATTTCATTTTATATATAGCATGACCTGGAATAATAATCTCGCTTCTCTCTGTGAACTTTCCTTTAATAAGATTCAGGTCTAACGGTGGAGCCGCGGTATCCAGGAGAATGGCATCTGGAATGTGATCCAGAATTGTAATTTCGCTCCTCTCTTGGAAACTTTCTTTGATATGATTCATATCTATCAATGGAGCACCAGTATTCAGGGGAATGGCATCTGGAACGTGACCTGGAACAGTGCGCTCGCTCCTTTGTCCGGATCTTCCCCTTGTATGATTCCGATCTATCCCTGGATCGGTGGAATCTAGGTGAATGGCATCTAGAACATGGTCCAGAACTGCAATCTTGCTCCTCTTTGTGAATCTTCCTCTGATATGATGCAGATCTATCTCTGGAGCGGCGATATCCGGGGGAATGACATCTGGAACGCGACCTTGAATAGTTATCTCGCTCCTTTGCGTGGATCTTCCTTGGGTATGCATGTACTTTTGAAGGGATGAATTCAGAATCATAGGTTGACATTGATGAGGACCTTAATGTGGATTGGAAGAATGCAGGTTTAGTCCAAGAGAAATGAAATAACATTAAAACAATCAATAGGTTTAATTCAAATGCAATTGAAAGCATAGAAACATAGAAAAGTGACAGCAGAAAAAGACTGAGTAGTCCATCGAGTCTGCCCCTTTTTATTTATTTATTTATTTTTATATTAACCTCGTTGTCTGACTATGGATTTATGTTTATCCCAAGCATGTTTGAAGCCATTTACTGTTGACTGTCTCACAACCTCTGTTGGTAGTTTATTCCAATCATCAACCACCCTTTCAGTAAAATAATACTTTCTAAGCATCAGTTTTAATGCTGACCCCACCATCTGCACATACTTACCTTCTTTTTCCTTCCTTACTGCTCCTTTTAGCAAGGAAATATGCAAGCTAATTAGTAAAGTTAAATCCAAAAGAACCCCCTCCACATGACAACTATGGGCCAATCACTAAGCAGCAACGTTCTTACATGGGAGGAGGGAGTGAGCCATATGCTCCCCCATACTTGGAAGTACTGGGTATTTTTCTCGGCTCCTTGTGGCCAAATAGAGCACCAGGAGAGTAAATGGAAGGTGAGTTAAGGTGGGGAGGGAGCCAGCATTAAAGCGGAGTTACACCCAAAAGTTGAACTTCCGCTTTAAGGGAACGTAACCCCCCCCCGACATGCCACAATTGGCATGTTATTTTTTTTGGGGGGGTGACCAGGGACCCTGTTTTCACAGGGTCCCAGGTCCACTTCCTCTCCTAGAGCCATGGCTCCGGAAGGAAGTTCACCTTCCCCCCTCCCTCTCGGCGATCTTCTGGGACACGTCCAGGTCCCAGAAGATACGCCGAGCCATTCAAAAGGCGCAGCGCGACTTATGCATGCGCGGTGCGAGCTCGGCTTTGAAGCCAAAGCCGGGTGCCCACACTTGTGATGCCGGCGCCGCCGAGGGTAGGGGGCGAAGAGCGAGCCCTCGGGCGGCCCATCACTGGAGCCAGGGACAGGTGAGTGCCCAATTGTTAAAAGTCAGCAGCTACACTTTTGGTAGCTGCTGACTTTTAACCGGATGGAACACCGCTTTAAAAACACATCATTAAACTATCAATAAATAGTGTTTTCCATGCTGGGATCTATGGGATTCATTTACTGTATTCTGCAAAAAACTTGTTTGATCCTGTTGCTCTCTGTCTCCCCCTTCTGTCCATGTCCCCACTGCAGCTAGGTATTTTGCAGAACAGTGTTGGCAACTCTGCACATGCTCAGTTTTCAGTGAGTTTCTATGCTGAGCATTTCCTCCCTACCACATCTGAGCAGCCTATGTAACTATAGAGCCACACATGTGGGCATATACACAGAGGTAAATGACAGCCCACTCCCTCCCTCCTCCTCCATGCCCACTAACCAGCTAAACACAATGGGGGCAACATTACATGTAGATTGGTGGAGGCTTCACTTTCCTGTTATTCTAAGTCTCAGGCTGGAGAGGAGTGACACAACCTGTGATTGGCCAAAACATAATAAAGATTTGATGCAAAATATATATTTGTATGACAATTTAAAACCGTTTATTGATATTAATTACTTATTTTTACCCGGTATCGCAAAGGTTTTCTTTTTTTATTTTGAACATGTGACCAGCAGCAAAGGACTAGAAAGCTCCTCCTGCTTATGTTTCCCTGCAGACAGGCTAGGAGAGAGCTGGGTCATGTGACAGCTGTATATCCATTAGGCAAAAGGTACTTAGATTTTTTTTTTAATTAAAATAATGACAGTGCCGTCATCCACATACAGAAACAGAAGGGACAATGTAAACTATACAATGTGTTTAGTATCAGTTTAATGTGAAACTGTTGCATTGTCCTACATGGGTAAAGGTTTACTTTAACCACTTCAGCCCTGGAAGATGTACCCCCCTTCATGACCAGGCCATTTTTTGTGATACGGCACTGCGTTACTTTAACTGGCAATTACGCCGTCGTGCGACGCTGTACCCAAATAAAATTGACGTCCTTTTTTTTAAAGCCCCCCTGTCCCTGCGCACAGTAGCGAACGCATATGTAAGCCACGCCCACATACGTAAACGGTGTTTGCACCACACATGCGAGGTATCGCCGCAAACGTTAGAGCAAGATCAATAATTCTAGTGCTAGTCTTCCTCTGTTACTCTAGACGGGTAACCTGTAGAGATGTTTAAAGCGTCGCCTATGGAGATTTTTAAATACCGTAGCTTGGCGCCATTGCCCGAGCACGTGCAGTTTTAAAGCATGACATGTTAGGTATCTATTAACTCGGTGTAACCTCGTTGGGTTCTTAAGCCATGTTCACAAGTTGTTTTTTTTTATCTTAAAGCGGTTGTATCCCCAGGGAAGCAAAAAACAAAAAAACAAAACCTGCAGGACAAAGGCATAATGAGCTAGTATGCACAGCATACTAGCTCATTATGAAATACTCACCTTAGAAAGAAGCCCCGTCAGGGCTGCATGGTCCTCGCAGAGGAAGCTGACGTCTTCCCTCGGGGGATCCTTCCGTGTTTGCGGCTCCGGCGCTGTGAGTGGCCAGGGCCGCGAGATGTCACTCCCGACCATGTGCACGGGAGCCCGTCTTTCTCGGCAAGGTTTCCGGCAAGGTCCGGGACATCAATGCGCATGCGCTTTGATGTCAGCGGCTGCTTGCCGGGGGGAATATCCCCTAAACCAGGGGTAGGCAACCTGTGGCCCTCCAGCTGTTGTGGAACTACATTTCCCATGAGGCATTGCAAGGCTGGCAGTTACAATTACTCCCAGAGGCATTGTGGGACTTGTAGTTCTGCAACAGCTGGAGGGCCGCAGGTTGCCTACCCCTGCCCTAAACCGTGCAGATTTAGGAGATATTAATTTTTACCTACAGGTAAGCTTTATTATAGGCTTACCTGTAGGTAAAAGTTACATTTTTGGGGATACAACCACTTTAAAGCAAAAGATATATCTTTTTATTTTTACAAAGAATGCTTACATTCCCTGCGATAGAAATAAAAGTGATCAAAATATTTTTTGAAAATGAAAACATTTAAATATCATACATAAAAAAAATACATTTTGAAAGCACCCCTGTCCCGTGTGCTTGCACGCAGTAGTGAACGCATATGTAGGTCACGCCCACATACGCAAAGGCGTGCAATTTTAAAGCATGACATGTTAGGTATCTATTAACTTGGCGTAACATCGTCTTTCACTTTATACTAAAAAAATATTGGGCTAACTTTAGTGTTTTTTTTTTTTTTAATTCATTAAAGTGTATTTTCACTTTGGGTTCTCAAGCCATGTAAACAAGTTTTTTTTTCTTTTTTCTTAAAGCAAAAGATATATATTTTTTTTACAAAGAATGCTTACATTCCTTGCGATAGTAATAAAAGTGAACAAAACATCTTTTTGACAGTATAAAAATGTAAAAATTTGAATACCGTAAATAAAAAAAAAAATATTTGAAAGCACCCCGTCCCTGTGTGCTTGTACGCAGTAGTGAACGCAAATGTAGGTCATGCCCACATAAGTAAACAATGTTTGCACCACAATTGTGAGTTATCGCCGTGAACCTCTGAGCGAGATCAATAGTTCTAGTGCTAGACCTCCTCTGTTACTCTAAACAGGTAACCTGTAGAAATTTTTAAAGTGTCGCTTATGGAGATTTTTAAGTACCGTAGTTTGGCGCCATTCCACGAGCGTGTGCAATTTTAAAGCGTGACGTGTTAGGTATCCATTTACTATGCGTAACATCGTCTTTCATTTTATACAAAAAATTTGGGCTAACCTCAGTGTTTTTTTTTAAATTCATTAAAATATATTTTTTGCCCAAAAAATTGCGTTTGGAAAACGGCTGCACAAAAACAGTGTGACATAAAAAATGTCAACAACCACCATTTTATTCTCTAGGGTCTCTGCAAAAAAATATATATATTGTATCTGCAACAGGAAATGCTGTTACTGGCAGGGTCTCCAGGTAGGAAACTGCAACAGAATCAGAAAACTTGAGACTTGATGCCAAGCATATTGAAAATTATGTTTAGGGTTTACAAACACTTTAAGATGTAGTCAGGTTCGCTAAACTAAATTGGATAGTTTGGTGACCTTGGCTACATTTTAACAATCCATCAAAATAATTAAAGATTATACAGTGAGGGAAAAAGTATTTGATCCCCTGCTGATTTTGTAGGTTTGCCCACTGACAAAGAAACGATTGGTCTATAATTTTAATGGTCGGTTTATTTGAACAGCGAGAGACAAAATAACAACAAAAATATCCAGAAAATCGCATTTCAAAAAAGTTATAAATTGATTCGCATTTTAATGAGTGAAATAAATATTTGACCCCTTCACAAAACATGACTTAGTACTTGGTGGAGAAACCCTTGTTGGCGATCACAGAGGTCAGACGTTTCTTGTAGTTGGGCCAACAGGTTTGCAGACATCTCAGGAGGGATTTTGTCCCATTCCTCCTTGCAGTTCCTCTCCAAGTCATTAAGGTTTCGAGGCTGACGATTGGTAACTCAAACCTTCAGCTCCCTGCACATATTCTCTATGGGATTAAGGTCTGGAGACTGGCTAGGCCTCTCCAGGACCTTAACCACTTCCCACCCAGCCATGGTATACATACGGCCGGGTGGGAGCCACGCCGTTCTGACAGGACGTTCATTTACGTCCAGCAGAATGGGTGCCCGCAACGTGGCCACGCGGCGCGCTGCGGCTGGATCCTGTGATCATTATGATCACAGGATCCAGCCTAGCAGAGATCGGGATATGGGCGCTGTGATTGGCCCTCCCGATCATGTGACGGCTGTGTGCAATCACAGCCATCACATTGTAAACAGAGACGCACGTCTCTGTGTCAGTTCTCCCCCCGCCGAGCTCAGTGAGAGCTCAGTGGGGGGGAAGCTGCAGCTCTCACAGATCGCCCCCCACACAGGGCACCAAGCACCACTGATACCCCTGTCCCCATACATGTCAGTGCCCCCATAAAACGGCCCCCAAAACATCAGTCTGTCCCCCATCACATCTGCCACAGTCCCCAAAACATCTGTCTGTCCGCCATCACCAAATAAACCCCGATTTGGGTTATTTTTACCAAAGAAATGTAGCAGTATCATTTTTGGTCAAAATTTATGAAGAGAAATTACTTATTTGCAAAAGTTTATAACAGAAACAAAGAAAAATGCATTGTTTTTGAAAATTTTCAGCCCTTTTTTAATTTATAGCGCAAAAAATAAAAAACCCAGAGGTGATTAAATACCACCAAAAGAAAGCTCTATTTCTGTGAAAAAAATGATAAAAATTTCATATGGGTGCAGTGTCGCATGACCACGCAATTGTCATTCAAACTGCAACAGCGGCGCTGAAAGCTGAAAATTGGTCCGGGAAGGAAGGGGGTTTAAGTGCCCAGTATTGAAGTGGTTAATGTGCTTCTTGAGCCACTCCTTTGTTATCCTGGCCGTGTGTTTTGGGTCATTGTCATTCTGGAATACCCATCCACGACCCATCTTCAATGCCCTGGCTGAGGGAAGGAGATTCTCACCCAAGATTTGATGGTGGATGGCCCTGTCCATCGTCCCTTTGATGCGGTGAAGTTGTCCCGTCCCCTGTCCTTGGGGTCATAGGCAGCAATCCTCCTCCTCCAAACACGATGAGTTGAGTTGATGCCAAAGCAGGGCCATAGATAATTTTCTGCTCTGGGGAGGGGGGGTGAGGGGGGGTCAGCAGCAGGTAATAAGTAAAAGTAATTTTAAATAAAACAAATTGCGCTAAATTCATAAAGACCGGAAAAAGGAAAAACTATGGGGGTCATTTACTAAGACTGGAGGGTGCAAAATCTGATGCAACTCTGCATAGAAACCAATCAGCTTCCAGGTTTTATTGCCAAAGCTTAATTGAAGAAGCTGAAGTTAGAAGCTGATTGGCTACCAAGCACAGCTGCACCAGATTCAGACTGCACCAGTTTTAGTAAACCTACCCCTATGTGTTGCTCATAGTAAGCAATCACATCCTTAATTCTGTTTTCTCAGATCTTCTTGAAAATTGAACCAGATTTCAGTTTTTGCCTTCTTCCAGCTTTTATGAACTTTGCCTAGTGGGCATAGGTGTGTGCAGCCTATTGCATTAGGGTGCGCACCACAAAGCGCAAACACACATGAGTGTGTATATATATGTCAGAAGGGCAGAGATCAGTGTCAGTATTTTATCTTTATTTTATTTTATTTTATTTATTCTTTTATAATTTAGTTTTTTTTTATAATTTTTTTACAATATTTTATATATATATATACAATTTTATTTAGGAGCCCTGCTGGGGGGCTTTGGAGAAATATCAGGGGTCTAAACAGACCCCTGATGTCTCACTTTTGGGGCAGAGAAAGGGACTGAGGACAGAGATTCCCCCATCCCTTTCTCTGCAGCCAGGCAGCAGGGGGAATCTGCACAGTACAGGGTGATTAGGTTGTGCCCAGGCACACCTGCCACCCTATGTGCGCATGCCTATGCTAGTGAGGTTGGCTATTGTCCAGTCTAAGGCCTTGTGCACTGAACTGTTAAAATAAACCGACCATTAAAATTATAGACTGATCATTTCATTGTCAGTGGGCAAGCGTACAAAATCTGCAGGGGATCAAATACTTTTTCCCCTCACTGTATGTGATGGTGTGTTCAATCCCACAAATCTACAGAATGACAGATGAAGCATGAACAGTTACCTTTGTACTTGCAGTACTTCTGCTACCGATTGCAAGTTGGACCCTTATTTCAGGGGTATCCAAACTATGGCCTGTGGGCCACATCTGGCCTACTATGGGGTGTTATCCAGGTGGCATCTAGGGTCAGTGGCATATCCTCAGACTCACAGTCTGCTTCTGATAGGGACCCTGATGCAAGAGGAGACATTGATATGTAAGGGGGGCTTTTGATGTGAAAGGGGACTCTGAATTGAATGGATCCCTGATGTGATGGGGTTTCCAGTGCCATATTAAACTCTGTGGAGGCCCCTAGGCAGTTGAAATCTTGGGGCCCCTCACAGGTTTTTTGAGGTTTCTCATCTGGAGGGATAACATTGAACTACATCGGCTCGTCGGCCACTGAATGGAGATGACATCACCACTGTACATTACATGGACATAGGTTGCACCAACATTTTTTACAAACTGACAGCTGAATGAAGATGAACTTTTAAGAGACAAACTGTAATGTGAACCTCATGTCTCTGTTTTTTATAGTGTAGCTAATGGCCCCCTTAGGGGTGGCTGGTAGTTGTGGTTCACCTGTCACTCTGCCCTCAATCACACATTTTTCTTTCATCCGTCATAGTCAATAAACTTGGATAGGGTAGGGACGACTGTGGGATGCCCAGAGATGAAGAGATGGGACCATCTATATACACCGCAGTATATACACTGCTTCCTCCTCCAGCACTGACACTTCCTGACCATTACACTCCTTCACTTCTCTCCTGCACCCCACTTCACCTTTAGGCCTGAAGGGAAATTTACCAAAGCCTCCATGACATCTTCCTCCGGTCCAGCTAGCACATGGTGAGGCCTGCACTTTTCTGTCAGCAGGACCTCCGTACCGCCCATTACAGGCAAGGGCCACGGGCCCTCAGAGTATAGGGCAAAGTGTAGCTAAGTACAATAGTGCTAGCTGGGCCTTGATGGACTACTGTTCCCAGCCCATCCTCTTCCAGGCCACTCCAGCTCACCTCACTGTCCAGTGACACCGCTCCCTTGGCTGGCTCCTCCACTTTCCACAGACTGTCCACTCTCTCCTCCCAGCCTGCTCCAGTCCTCTTCTCCAGCTCCCAGGGTCTGTCACTCACCGACACTGGTGGGTCCTTTAAAGAGTCTTTCCTGTAGCTTCTCAGTTGCTCCCCTGCTCCCTTGTGCTGCTCCAGGATCTCACTCCACTCCTGCTTGCACCCGAGCCCCCAGGCCTCAAGGTCACCCCCCCTAGACTGGGGGCTCCCTCCCGGGTGAGGCCTCCGCAACCTCTTCTACTCTTCCACCCGACACTCTCCTCCCCCAGCTGGGCAGACCACAGTATTTTAGGAGGCCTGCCCCCTGCCAATCCAGGTGGGGGATTGGTCAGGGCTCCTTAAGATACTTCGGAAAGTTACTCCTCCTCTTCCATCCCCCTTTTCCAGAGCCTTCTGGAAACAAAGGGGAGGAGTAACCAAGGGGTGTTCCTTCCTGCAGTCTCCAGCTCTCCCTGGGCCACTCCCCTGCCCAGATCAAAACATTCAGGCCTGCATAACAGTCAGGCCTGACTAAATTTGCCTCTCCTAGCAAAAATATATCACTAAAAGCACCTATTTACTATGGGGGCGTTACACTATTTTAAGTTTTTAATGGGTACATTACATTAATACAGTATTTTCTCTGTAGAGTCTTGGGAAAGGCCTTTTCTGGAAATTTTTGTTTAAAAGATTAAAGTAAAGTTTTCATTTCTTTGAGTTGATTCATTTTTTCTATCTTTTGTAAACAATTTAAGAAAGCTTCATTGCCATTTTCTTTCAAGATAAAATCAATATTATTTTCATCCATTGTCGTGGGGCCCTTAAATGGTGTGGGGCCCATAGGCCAATACCTACTCTGCCTGTTTGGTAATCTGGCACTGGGGGCTTCTGATATGAACTTATTTCTTGGAGGGCCTTCGTTAATTGACATTTTTCTCACCCAGTTATGAAACAGTTTTTTTTTTTGTGGACCATCAATGTTTGTAATATATACAGTACAGTGTGGCATTCGTACTGAACAATTTGGAAACCCCTGGACTATTTTCTGATAAAAAAATGGAAAACATTTTTAATGTTTCAGCTAACTAAATGGCATCCTGTCCTAGTGAAAGTGATATATAAAACTTTTCAAAAAGACATGAAGACTTACCGTGATACTGCCTCCAGTTTGGGAGCCGGTCCTCGTGGCACAGTAGAAGGCTTTACCAGGGAAGCCAAGTGTCGAACATTCCTCTGAGTATTTGTCGACGGAGCCGGGGCTGCCTGTTGTTGATCTTCATTGTTAACGTTCTCAATGAACTAAAAGAAAGACATTTCTTAGGTCTATAATAAGTGCCCACCACATTTGGACTTATAATTATGCATTTAGCTATAGAAGTGTAGCGGTGCTCCTGCCCTCGGAAGACCTGACGTGACCGCCAGAGTCAGGGGCAGCTGACATTCCTCCTCATTCCTCCTCAGGGTGCAGGTTACTAGGCATGGTGGGTGTAGTGCAAGGTGAAATGATTGTATGCCAGTCACTTTTGAAATGAACAAAAAGAGATTTATTGTCTCTTAATAAGAACTGGGGGAGAGAAGGTTAGGGCCAGGACACCCTTAGGCAAATGCAATGTGCAAACAGGCAGACTCCGCAGACAAAAATAGAAACAGGCTGACAGTGACACAGAAAAAGGGCCTTTAAGCTGAATGCGGCAATCTGTATTTTCGTAGCAACTGCTTTCTCCTATAGCAACACTTCACTGTAGATCTGCACAGGTAACTCACAGTAACTCTCTGTAGATCTTCACTCACATCTCACAGTATCCTTCTGTAGATCATTCAACCTTCACCCACGATATCCCGCTGGGTCCCTGACTTGACTCACAGCTACCCGCTGTACTTATCTTCAAGGTGCACCCATGCCTCCTGCTGGGCTCCCTGATGAGACTGAAACTTTCCCACCTTTTCACCATCCCCAGCTAGTGAAAGGGCTGCTCTGGTACTTCTTCAGACCTCCATCCTCTCTGCACCTGCAACAGTAGTGGTTGTTCCTTTGTGGCAACTGCTTCTCCTTTACCGCTGGTACACGATCCGGTTCTCCCTCAGTCAGAACCTCTGCAACTCGGTTAGCTCCAGACTTGAAGCCTAAACTCAAGGTGCTGCTTGGATTCCTGGATAGGTCCCAGACAGGCCTAGCAGCCAGGTGCTACTGGGATAGGCCTCAAGCTTCTGGCCTAGCAACCCAGAGCGTTACAACGCACATCTACCCAGGCAGCCGCCCAGGTGGCAAAGAACCTCGATCACCTGACTCCTCCCGAATAAATAGACTATCCCAGCATGCTCCGCGGCTGAAAGAAACCCCCTTTTGATTGGCTGAGACAATCTATCCATTCATAACCTGTGCTAACTGTAATTCATCATTCTAATGTCAGAGGCAGCAATGCCACCTTGTGACAGAAGAGAGGAACTACACCAGACTCAGGCTTAGGGTAAAATCAGTGGATCCCCTACCAATTAGCCAGGCTAGTTACCACCTAGCACTACTAAACTAGTTACAGCCCTGCTTAGGACTAGGGTGCTACAATAGAAATGATCTTTTAGTGCACAAGACCTACAAAATACAAGGTGTTCTGTGAATGAACAAGAGACGAGGAACGGGAGGGTGAACAAGAGGATCCATCCACTGTATGACACCCACAGATCTCAGTCACAGCTCCAGAAGACATATGCAAAGTCAGAGAGAAACACACCGCTCTACCAGCTGCTGCTTAACCATAGATCAAACCACACACTTTACCAGGTGCTCTGACTTCAGGAAGTCTTCCCTCTTCCATAACCTTCTCCCTTCTGAAGGACTTCAGTCTCGTGGACCATTTCACACACCAAACTAGATACCAATTCGTCGTCGACCATCTCGCCACACAAAGAGAGACTGAAACGTATACAGAAGACCTCGACACTGACTCTAGACACCCACAGTATGTCACCTACCTAGGAGAACAAGTGGGAGGGCAAGGAGCAGAGAACAAGTAAGTGTCTTGTGGAACATAAAACATCCAGAACACGTGATTTTCTAGTAAAGATAACATCGTGGGATCAGGATTCGTCCCGACATTGATCAAATCATCACGATCCACCATTGATCGGACCGATTAACCATCCCCTAGGTGACTAAAATGGGATTCGGA
>BLSH010460289.1:16643-34559 GCA_018402905.1 Glandirana rugosa | reverse complement strand
GAGTACGTTTCTGAGAGAAAAACGCAATGGGGTGCAGTGAGGCCTTGGGCCCCTGTCTCTGCGAGAGGACCGCCCCGACTGCGGTCTCCGAGGCATCCACTTCCAGGACATAAGGCAGTGCTGGGTCAGGGTGCTTCAGAACGGGAGCAGAAGTGAACAGTTTTTTTAGGGCCTGGAAGGCTGCTTGTGCCTCGGTGGTCCAGGTAAAGCGGACATTCTGCTTGGTCAGCTGGGTTATGGGAGCAATGACTGCAGAAAATCTCTGTATAAATTTCCTATAAAAATTGGCAAAGCCAACAAAGCACTGTACCCTTTTTTATCTACTGGTGCTGGCCAGTCAAATATGGCTGTGACCTTTTGAGGGTCCATGGTAATACCTTTCGTGGAAAGATGAAATCCCAGGACAGAGATGTCCGCACACTCGAATGTGCATTTTTCCGCCTTTGCGTAAAGTCTGTGTTCCCGGAGGCGGTTGAGTACGCATTTTACGTGCCTGTGATGTTCCTCCAGGGAGGGGGAGAAGATGAGGATGTCATCGAGATAGACGACCATGAATAGATCAAGGTAATGTCGAAAAACATTGTTTATCAGGTGCTGGAAGGTTTCTGGGGCGTTGCAGAGCCCAAAGGGCATGACCAGATATTCAAAGTGGCCAAAGTGAGTCCTAAAGGCTGTCTTCCATTCATCCCCCTCCCGTATGCAGATCAGGTTATAGGCTCCACGTAGATCTAACTTAGTGAACACAGTAGCCATTCCAAGTCTTTGAAAAAGTTCTGGAACGAGGGGTAACGGATGCCAGCTCTTAATTGTGACCTTGTTGAAATCCCGGTAACCAATACAAGGTCGGAGCGTGTGGTCTTTTTTCTCCACAAAGAATATTCCTGCTCCTGCAGGTGATGTGGAGGGCTGGATGAAGCCCTTCTCCAAGTTCTCATCTAAGTAAGCTTTGAGAACTGCCAGTTCCACTTCCGACAGAGGAAAAATCCGTCTGAAAGGCACTTCAGCCCCTGGCAGCAGGTCAATTGGGCAATCATATGGCCGGTGCGGGGGCAGGGTATCGGCCCCCTTCTTACTAAAAACATCTAAGTAGTCGTGGTCGGCTTCTGGGACCGCCTAGCGGGCTTTCAGATCTGGGTCAAAGTTCATACCGAGGGTAGCCGAGGAGGTCTTCGGAGGTTGCGACAAGCAGTGGGTAAGGCAGTAAGAAGACTGAAACTGCACCTCTCCGGTAGACCAGTTGATCAGAGGATTGTGGGCCCGGAGCCAGGGTAGACCGAGGATAACTGGACATAAGGGGGACGCAATGACATCCAACAGCAAAAACTCTGTGTGTCCTTCTGCCGTCCAGGCTGGTAGGGGGAATGTCTCGTGGGTCACAGTAACCGACTTTATGATTGACCCATCCGCCAGTCGAAGGACCATCTGATGGCTCTTGTAAAGTAAAGGGATGTGATGTAGAGCGGCAAAGGCTTGGTCCACGAAACAACTACTAGCCCCTGAGTCCAGAATAGCTGGGACTTGAACGCTTCCATCGGGAAGCTGGAGGAAGATGAAGAGGACCAGGTGTAGCTTGGTACCAGGTAAGGACAGGACTTCTCCTGCAACTGAGGTAGGACCCTTGCCTGCTTTGGCGGGACAACTACTTGCCAAATGTCCCGAATCCCCACAATACAGGCATAGGTTGTGGTCTATGCATCTCTGCTGCTCGGCAGGTGAGAAAGAAGGGTGGGGGAGCCCCTTCTGTGGTAGTTCCGGATGGTGCCTAGGAGAGGAGGAGGAGGCCAAGGTCGGACTGGATCCCGGGGAGCTGGGCTTTTCCTGAATGAGCCGCGGGGCAGCAGTAGCTCTCTCCGCTCTGCGTTCAGGCAGGCGGCGGTGACCAAATTGACCAGCGCGTCCAGGGTGTGAGGTACCCCGACGCAAGCCAGCTCATCCTTGAGCGGCTCAGAGAGCCCTAATCTGAACTGGAAGCAGAGGGCGGATGAGTGCCAGGCGGTGTTGGCGCTCCATCGCCGAAACTCCGAAACATATTCCTCTGCAGTATGGTGACCCTGCTGGAGTGCATAAAATGCTGCTGCCGCTGTTGCGGTCTGATGGGGGTCCTCGTACAGCTGGTCCATAGCATGAAACAATGGATCCAGACTTGTGGCCTCTGGGGCTTTTTGTTCCAACAGGTACCAGGCTTAAGGTCCATCTGACAAGAGTGAAATCACAAAGCCCACTTTAGTTGCCTCCAGAGCAAAGGTACAGGGCTGCAGAGCGAAGTACAAGTTGCAGGCGCTACGGAATGCCCGGAACTTCCCGTGGTCTCCCGTAAACCGCTCGGGCATGGGCACTTGAGGCTCCGTAGGAAGGGTCACAATGGTGCAGGGTGAAGCTTGGCTGGGACCGGCCGCTGCTGGTGAGGCCAGGTCCTGAACTTGACTTTCCAAGTGGGTGTATTCCTCTTGGAGTGCCGTTATGGCTTGGGTCAGTCCGGTGATGTGCACACATAGTTCCTCCATGGTGGAGGGTCCCAGCGCAGACTCAGACGTGGCTGTCCGTTGCTGTCACATACCTGGTGGTTGAGTCTGACTTATGCGGGGGCAACCTCTCTTACAGCCCTGGTTCGTGAGCCCCTGGTAGTGGAGACAGGGAGCTCAGGAGTGCAGGAGGGCATGAGGGCTGGACTTGGACACAGGTGGTAGGTGCAGGTCCACAGGAGCTCATGCAACAGAGAATGGTGGCACAGGCCGGGTCGACAACAGGCTGGCAATGCGGTACAGATGAGGCAGGCAGGCGGGTAGTCGGGTACAGGCAGGGTCGGCAACGTGCGGGCAGATGAGGTACAAGGATCAGGCAGAAGAGTGGTCGTGAACAAGCAGAGGTCAGGGCAGGCCGATAACAATAAAGTCCAGATAGGTAGCCAGGGTCACAGGTGCAGGAAGTTTCACTAGAACAAACGCTGGGAGGTCAGGAGAACAGGAATGCTGTAGAACGGAGAGCACAAGCTGCTGGGTGCCGGAAGTTCATATAGAGCCGTCTGGCGCTGTTACGGTTGCACGGGTGCGTGTGAGCGCGCACAGGCGCGCCGATCTGTTCCTGGCATGTTCCTTACAGTTAAAGAGTTGTCCAGCAAAACTGTGGCTACTACAATTTACTAAAAATATATATTTGAGGGGAACACCCTAACAAACGCATGGTGCTGCTGTAAGACCACAATAGACAAAAAAGTACATATTACAGTGCACACATGACACTTACTCCTGCAAAGCTGTTTAAAAGCATCTAAACATATATAGCAAAAAATGCAGCAATATGGGGATTTAGTTACACTAAATGGTCATGAAGTGCTAAGCCCACTGACTGTTTCAAAGTTCCCCAATTTTCCAGTGGATTCCTACACTAACCTTGGAGTGCATGATTCTGTCTTTTAAACCATGGAAGCAAACACTCCTCTTTAAGAACCCATGAGTAACATTGAACAGGGGTCCGGGGTCCCTGAGGTGCTGGCTGTATCCCCACCTGTAGGCATCCCAGTGGGGCCAGAGTCAGAGAGGGAGGGGGAAGCACTCCCTAATGTGCCAGCTGAAGATGACTGGGAAAGGGCCATAGACTGGAGGATCACCCAGACTGCTGGCTGAATTAGGGTCACTGGAGCACCTGGTGGAGTGGTCGTCTCCAAGTGAGGGGTCGGATGAGGAGCAGGAGACGAGAAGTTTGCATGCCCTCTATTTCTCCGATGGGGATGACCAGATTAGCCGCAGGAACCCCCCAGTGTCAGCTATCAGACTTTCCTTAACAGGCCCTCCACTACCCAGACCAGAGCAAGAAAAGAAGAGAAGCGGCGCCCCACTAAGTGTAGTAGTTAGTTTAAAAGCAAGTTTTATTAAAAATGCACTT
The DNA here is from genome assembly GCA_018402905.1 of Glandirana rugosa. Classification (NCBI taxonomy): domain Eukaryota; kingdom Metazoa; phylum Chordata; class Amphibia; order Anura; family Ranidae; genus Glandirana; species Glandirana rugosa. Next base: position 30,677 of record BLSH010460289.1, on the reverse strand, counting down.
ACAAGAGGTGGCTGATAAAAGGCATTGAGTGTAGCTGAGTCCAAGGGATCTCTACTGGGATGTGGCTGGTGGTGGTGTTCCCGCAGTTCTGATGTCCCGGCCCCGCTGGTGGTGTCCGGAGCTCTGGGGATACAGGTGGGCGGAGGGACCATCACAAATTCCAGGATCCGAGTACAATGCCTTTTATTAGCCACCTCTTGTAAGTGCATTTTTAATAAAACTTGCTTTTAAACTAACTACTACACTTAGTGGGGCACCGCTTCTCTTCTTTTCTTGCTACCTTGACAGAGTTGCTTCTACTCCACTGGCAGGCTGCCCCACGGCCCCAGTCTACCCTCTTCTACCCTCCACCTACTTCGCTTCCCAGCACCCTGAAGCGTCTATCTCCCCTGCTGTTGTGCATCCTGAAAGTGCTGCATTCATCACTCATTACCCAGACCAGAGCACCCACATACCGGCCGATGGTGGTAAGGTCCCCGGCTACTCAAGTCAGGCCTGGGAAAGGGAACCGTGTAATTTTACCCAGGTTCTCCACATACCAGAGGGAGGTCCAACGCCAGGATGCTTTGGAGTGGGGCCTGGACTACCCCTACGTCCCACCCCATGTCATGGGCACTGTAGAAAGCTCAAGAGAGGAGTGGGAGGACAACATGACATGGAACTACCTACATGTACCTAAGCCCTTGCGGAGTCCTGAGAGCAGCTGCTGGAAGAGGCTCATGGAGCTGAAAAAGGAATGGAGCCTTGGGCGGTCCATAAAGAGAGACTGTGTGATGATCATAAAGCCCAACCAGCCCGCAAGGAGCTATTCTACTTCAATTCAGGTGGAGGGGGACAGACGGGTGAAATTGCCTGATCCTCGCTATTATGGTTAGGACTGTGAAGTTGTACAGCCTATGCAGCACAATCCATGGACTGCCGGAGGAGTGTGCACTTACCCTGAATTGCAGGACAAACGAGCTTGCCACCTTGTGTCCAGTGGAAGAGACTGTTTCATTACAAGGACACTGGGGTGAAGTTTGTTCCTGTTTTATCACTTTTGAGGATCTGTTGCTAGGGGAGGGGCTGCACCCATCAGGAACCTTAAAAAGAAAAGAAAAAACACTAAAACTATAGACTTTCTTTGTTCTGCTCCTGCAGTGGGATCATAACCCCTCACTGGCAGAGCAGGCAGGTGAAAGAAGTACAGAGAAAGACTTGTGTTATATTGTTGCTCTATCAGAAGGATAATAACCCCCTTCTGGTAGACTGTTGTTAATTAGTTTGTTTTAGATAGTTATGTTCCTCTTCTCTTAGGATTCCTGGGATGGAACGGCTGTTCATCCCTCCTGTCGAGAGTCAAGACAACATCGACCTTTCACTACTAACTAAGCGAGTAGAGGGCTTCTCCTTCGGGAGAGGTGCTCTGGGTCAGGAATGTATAGTGATTTGGTATGTGATTAGCTGCAGGGCCCTTAAGTCAGGAAATGTGATAAACTGTATAGTGTAAATATTACAAAAGCAATGTCAGAGATATATTTTTGTAACTTATTTATTTGTACAGTTTTGTATGGCCCCTTTCCAAGTTTGTTCCCTTTTCCCCTCCCATTTTTTTTACTTTGGAATGCCTGTGCTCCTGGGCCCAGGAGCTATTTTTTGTAAATTTTCAGCAGGGGACCAACTGATGTTTGGGGGGGGGGGGGGTGAGTGTAGCGCGCCCAAAGTGTAGGCATTTTGTGTGAGGTCTTTTTGCAAATTTTAGTCAAAATAGAGGCAAAATGTAGTCAGGCCTGACTGTAGGTACAGGCCTGAATGTTTTGATCTGAGCTGGGGAGTGTTTCAGGGAGTGGCTGGAGATGGAAGTGTAGCCACGTACTCCCTTGAGAGTGGCTGGTAGTAGTGGTTCACCTTATAGCTGCCCTCAATCACACCGTATATCACACATCCAGAGACACTGAACAGGCCGGCTCTTGTTTTTGTTGTTTTATTTAGGGGAAATAACTTGGATGGGGACAAGGGATGACTGTGGGATGCCCAGAGAATTATGGTACATGCACACTTGCACTGCAGACTATCCTTCTGCAGACTGTTACTCCTCACACCTCTCCAGCACTGAACGTGCTGACCGTTTCTCCTACAGTTCTCTCTCTAGCACAGAACTTGTAGATTATCACTCTGTTACTTCTCTCCAGCACTTCACTTAGTTTCCAGCTTGAAAGGAAATTTATCAAGTTTCTCTACTCCTTCCTCTTCACCTCGGTTAGCACATGGTGAGGCCTACTCACCATGTGCTAACCGACTCACCTACTCAGCAGGATCTCAGGATCACCAATTACAGGCCAGGGATCACGAGCCCCTAAATATGTAGCAAAATATTTGAGTGCTAGCCGGGCCTTTGATGGACTACAACTCCCAGCCCATCTCTCTTCCAGGTCCCACCGACCTGTTTTTCCTTAGTGACTCTCCTTCCCCTGACTGGCTCCTAAGGCTTCCACAGACTGTCCACTATACCTCTCCCAGCCTGCTCCAGCACTTTCTTCTCCAGCTCCTAGGGACCATCACTCACCAAACCGGTGGATCACTTTAAAGTCACTCTCTGTGTAGCACCTCCGTTGTTCTCCTGTTCCCCTGTGCGACTCCAGGAATCATCACCACTCCTGGCTGCACCCAAACCTCCAGGCCTCAATGTCACCCCCCCAGATGGGGGCGACCTCCCGAGTAGAGGCCTCCACAGCGCCTTCTGCTACAACTCAGACTTCCAACTGACTTCTCCTCCCAGATTGGGCTGACTAAGAGTATTTAAGGAGGCCTGCCCCTTGCCAACCCTGCTTGGGGATTGGTAAGGGCTCCTTAGAACACTCCAGATGGCTCCACCCAGGGCTGCTGATAGAAATCGCGGGGCCCCGTACAGACTATTTGACAGCCCCCCCCCCCCCCCATGAAAGTATTAAAGCTATATTTTGCTAAGTTAATAAATAAAAAAAATATACAGGCTCCAGGATCAGAGGGACCGAGGGAGAGAAAAAAGTTAAGTTCCATGCACACTGGGCTTAAAAAAAACTCCAGTTCACTTGGCAGAAAAAAAAGCTCATATAGTACTTTTTTTGTACAAAGTTTAGAAGAGTTTAGTAGAACCAGAAGGGTTTTTTTTCTGTCTCTTAAACGTTGAGCTTAAAATATGCCTGTAATCGTCCTAATGTGTATGGACACATAGGATAACATTGAGCTGCTTCTACGGGCAAAACACTAAACTCCTAGAAGCAATGTTTTTTTAAGCCAGTGTGCATGGAGCCTTAGAGAGATAACAAACTCCAGTGCTGAGAGGAGGGGGGCCCACGCAGGGAGGAGGGGGATTAGTGAGGGATGACTGTCTCTTTCTTATCAGATAAAAGCTTGTAGCAAGGGAGAGGGAAGGAGAGCAACTTTCATCTTCTGGAGGAAAAGAGACAATTGTCACCAGTCACTAATCCCCCCTGTGTGGGCCCCCCTGTGTGCTCCGGGCCCCCCACACCAGGGCTGGCTGTACCCCCCCTATCAGCGGCCCTGGCTCCACCTATCTCCCAGTCTTCTGACTAGACATCTTCCCCAACTTTCTAGAAAGAAGTTGGAGGTTCTGGTGACCTCATCTGTCAAGTCCACTCAATCTTCCCTGAGCCACTCCTCCCGGCCCAGATCAAAACATTCAGACCTGCTCTTACACACAGACCTGACTAAATTTTACCTCACCTAGCAAACCCTGCTAGAAAACACACAAATACTATGGAGGCACTACAGAAGGAAGGAACACCCCTTGGAGTTCCTCCCCTTTGAGCAGAGAAGGCTCTGGAAAGGGGGATGGATGTGGAGGTGTTACTTCCTGATGTATCACAAGGAGCCCTGACCAATCTATAGTCTGGATTGAGGCCTGGAGACTCGGGTGCAGCCAGGAGTGGAGTTGATTCCTGGAGCAGCACATGGGAGTAGGAGAACAGCAGAGGTGCTACTGAGAACACTTTAAAGTATCCACTGGAGTTGGTGAGTGACAAACCCTAGGAGCTGGAGGAAAGGCTGGAGCAGGCTGGGAGTGTAATAGTGGACAGTCTGTGGAGGTCTCGGGAGCCAGTCAGGGGAAGGCGTGTCACTGGGAGAAAGCAGGTCAGTGTGACCTGGAAGAGGGATGGGCTGGAAGTTGTAGCCATCAAAGGCCTGGCTAGCACCAGCGTACTAAGCTACACTTTGAGGGGTCATTGTCAGCAGGACCTCCAGACCACCCATTACAGTTACAGGTCAGCGTCAGAGTGCAGGCCTCACCATGTGCTAGCTGCAGTGAAGAGAAAGGAATGGGCCTGATAAATTTCCCTTCAGGTCAGGAAACTAAGTGAAGTGCTGGAGAGAAGTAAGGAGCAATAGTCTGCAACAGAAGTGCTGGAGAGAAGTGAAGGAGCAATAGTCTGCAAGTGAAGTGCTGGAGGAAGTAAAGTGTATATACGTTCGTGTATATAGGAGGTCTTGTAACCAATTCTTTTGGCATCCCACAGTCAGAGGTGGCTCTATAATTAGGCAAATCAGGCTGTTGCCTAAGGCCTCACACTCATAGGGGCCTCGCAGTAGCCTAATTTGCCTGTGATCAATCACTGATAAATGAAAAAGGTATGGGACTTTAAATGAGACGTGAGAACGTCTCCATCCCGGGTTCAGTTAAAAGAAGCAAGAGTTGGGACTTTAAATGAGGCATGTGGTGAGCAGCTAGGACAAATAATAAACAATAATGTATATCAAAAATGTATTTATTTTCTATATAGGTACATAGTAAAACATTTTTCAAAAGGTACATAGGGGTTGGTTTACTAAAGCTGGAGAGTGCAAAATTTGGTGCAGCTGTGCATGCTAGCCAATCAGCTCCTAACCTCAGCTTGTTCAATCAAGCTTTGACAAAAAACCTTGAAGCTGATTGGTTTATGTGTGGAGCTGCACCAAATTTTGCACTTTCAAGCTTTAGTAAATCAACCCCATAGTATCTTGTTTCTTGGAGAGAATACATATAAATAGCCCATTATAGGCCATATGAAAAATTGTTGACATAGCTATTACATAGAGGACCACCTTCCATAGTGAACTTCATAAAAAGATAAAATACTGAAAAAAATATCATAAAATGGTACTGATAGAGGGTATGATGTGTCCCAACAGGTCCAATGATTAATCACTGATGTCGACACAGTCACCCCTTTTCCCCATCCAAGTTAAATCCCCTAAATAAAACAAAACAAACACAAGAGCCAGCCTGTTCAGTGACTTTGGATGTGTGAAATATGGTGGGATTGAGGGCAGCTATAAGGTGAACCACAACTATCAGCCACTCCCAAGAGAGCACATGGCTACAAACATATAGCATAATAATATATGATTTAGCTTGTACCTTTTCAGCAGGAGATTCTCATTCTCCCTCTTAACTGTGTGAAAAAAACATGGGATTATGGGTAAATCTTATACACATAAATCCATGTATTTCCTTGTAGGTAAGAGGGCTGGGCTCGGAGGGAGTATTTGTCTTTTAGACTCTACAACAAAAAAAGAACATGGAAATGCAATTATTTTAATAAATATAAACTGCTAAATACATTTTCTCATCAGCAGTATATAGCAGTCTTGTGACTTCTATCAGTGTCTGGCCGAGCACTGGTTAAAGCCTGTAGGAGTAGTTTTCATTCTCCACTGACTGTCCTATGAGGCTGCATGACCCCTGACCCTCTGTCTGGACAGTGCCGATTGTCCCCGTGCTGATCGCATGCACCCTCCCAAGAAAATAAAAACTCTCTAGCAATACACACCAAACTGAGCATGTGCAGAGTGCCCCCAAGGCTCTGTACTATCAGGAAATGCATTGGGGGCAGTAAAAAAAAGGGGAGGATCAGAGAAGACAGGATCAAACTGCCTTTTTACACAATGTGGAGGATTAATCCCTACGGTTCCACTGTGAGTATAACAAGCATGCTTTACTGCATATGCAGACTGATTTTACTGTTGTGGGTTTAGTAACACTTTAATAATAAAGATACCACCAGGTAGGTGAATATTTCAGCAAAATGAGTCACAGGGGCTCTGTGCATGATCGCAATGTGGCATCTGTCCTGGTATTAGAGACCAGAAGACAAGATGAGTGGTGGTGGGGAGATCCTCCAACCATTGCCCAACTAGCCAGGAACACAGCTTCTCACCAGCAGAAACTATGGTATAACAGTGAAACTCAGACTCAGCCTATCTACTCTGCATCTTAGTTCCTAGTAGCTTCTCATCTGTCATGCAACTCTCACAAGTGCCTATCGGATGCCTATCCTGGCTCTAGCCTATGCTGAATATTGAGCCTGGACTAAAGCTAATTATTGAATCCCAGGGACAAGGTTAACTAAATTAACAGATTTAGCATATAAACTCTATTGCAATAAATAGGTTTGCCTACTTACAGCAAGGTGATGACCACACACATGCAGTAGCACAGACCTATCAATCTGGCACTGTGTATGTGAGATAATGAAAATAGGACAGAGATATGTCTATCCCAAAGATTCACACAGTTAAAACAAAGGAATCCCTGCCTACTAGTCTCTGCTTCGGTTCTGGGTGAAAATATAGCAGCAGTCCATGTGCGTATAAGGTTATACTGACTTAGTTCTGTGTCTACCCCCTGGAAATTCCCCTTTATAAACATTACAAACCTCCAATCAGGGTTCCTAAAATTGGGTACACACGGGCTGAATATTGGCCAAAATCAACTGGTCAGATGAAACTAGCCAACTTTCGGCCCATGTGTACAGCTGCCTGTCTGACAGAAGCCGGTTTCAGGACCAGCTTCTGTCAAAGGAGAAGGCTGGAAAACCAGCTAGAAGGCACAGGAAGCACCTGTCTAAACCCACTAACTTTGTGGTAATTACTACGCACAGACAGTAGAGGGCAGCAGACCTCTACATGTGTTTTAGATAACATTATTGTGATACCCACGCTTTCAGAAAACAAAATGTATTCAGTGTTCAAATGAATATGTGTTACTAAACAGAGGCGTAACTAGAACCTCCAGGGCCCCGGTGCAAGAAATCATGAAAGGGGGCCCCCCCCCCCAAAAACATGATTTTGATACTTTTTTTTTTTTTGGTCAATGTATAAAAGAGTAAAACATTTCTGTTTCTGATTTCAACTTACCGTAACCGCGAAGAGAGGAAACTTCAGGATAGAACACGGTCACATTACAGGTCACAGTGATGACCTGCAAAGTATAAAGAACAACCACACAGCACACGGTTGGGTGGGCCCCTCATAATAGCGGAGGGGCCCCTCACAGCAGCACACGGGTGGGTGGGTCCCTCACAGTAGCAGAGGGGTCCCTCACAGTAACAGAGGGGTCCCTCACAGTAACAGAGGGGTCCCTCACAGTAGCAGAGGGGTCCCTCACAGAAACAGAGGGGTCCCTCACAGTAGCAGAGGGGTCCCTCACAGTAGCAGAGGGGTCCCTCACAGAAACAGAGGGGTCCCTCACAGTAACAGAGGGGTCCCTCACAGTAGCAGAGGGGTCCTCACAGTAGCAGAGGGGTCCCTCACAGTAGCAGAGGGGTCCTCACAGTAGCAGAGGGGTCCCTCACAGTAGCAGAGGGGTCCCTCACAGATGCACACGGGTGGGCAGGCCCCTCATAATAGTGGAGGGGCCCCTCACAGCAGCACATGGGTGGGTCCCTCACGATAGAAGAGGGGTCCCTCACAGTAGCAGAGGAGTTCCTCACAGTAACAGAGTAACAGAGGGGTCCCTCGCAGTAGCAGAGGGGTCCCTCACAGTAGCAGAGGGGTCCCTCACAGTAACAGAGGGGTCCCTCACAGTAGCAGAGGGGTCCTCACAGTAACAGAGGGGTCCCTCACAGTAGCAGAGGGGTCCTCACAGTAACAGGGGTCCTCACAGTAACAGAAGGGTCCCTCACAGTAGCAGAGGAGTCCCTCACAGTAGCAGAGGGGTCCCTCACAGTAGCAGAGGGATCCCTCACAGTAACAGAGGGGTCCTCACAGTAACAGAGGGGTCCCTCACAGATGCACACAGGTGGGCAGGCCCCTCACAATAGCAGAGGGGCCCTCACAACAGCACACAAGGTGGGCCCCTCACAATAGCAGAGGGGCCCCTCACAGCAGTACATGGGTGGGCCCCTCACAATAGTGGAGGGGCCCCTCACAATAGCCTTAGGGCCCCACATGGGCGGCAGGGCTGATGGGGTGGGGGGTAGGTAGGAATGATGATATCTGCAGTGGTGGCGGGGAGACTTCAGCAAAAGGCAGCAGAGGTGCAATGCTAAAGGCTGGGCTGTGAATGGGATCAATCAAATGCAGAAAACACATCAGTGTCACTTACATCCCCCCCCCCCCTGCCTCCATTCAGATCATTACACAGCCTCCTCCTTACCTTTGCCTCGTGGTTGGGACTAGCAGCTGCAGTAGCACAGGGGAGAGCTCCACCTCCTCCCCCTTCACTCATTGGTGTCAGCTTGGTCAGCTGACTCTAAGCTCTGCTCTGCCTCCCTGTCCCCTCCATGTGCACTGGCCAATTGGGAAAGGCAGCCGCTCACTCCTCCTCCTCCCACAGCGTGCCGTGAACGAACGGCAACAACAAGTACTGCAGTGAGTCAGACAGACTCACTCAGTACAGGTTGGGATCGCAATGGCGGATGGGCGGCGCTGCGGACCCCAATAGCGGACAGGCAGGCAGGCCCCCCGGACGCACAGAACTGAAGGGCCCTGTCGCCAGTGCGACCCCTGCGACCCCTATAATTCCGCCCCTGTTACTAAATATATGTGTTGGATGGCAACATGGTTTAATAGCATAATTCTGGAGTGTCACTGACTGATCGATATGGCCAACAGGCCGGAGTTGGAATTTACAAGTGGTCTAATCACTGCGTGGTAATGAAAGCCATCTGGCGTAGTTGGAATTTACAAGTTGACCCAGTGGGGTGTTGGTAATAAGAACTCATGAACGAAGAGCCATATCCTACCAGGAAGTATCCATACGCCTCCTGCTGCGAGGTGTAGGGATAGAGAAAGCCAGTAGAGATCTCCTGGGAAGGTGCAAATGAGCATTTCCTGATTACCTGACATCAAAAGACCACCTGGCCCTGGAAGATGGCGGGGTCAGATATCAGTGATACATGGACATATACTGCCTCTAGTGGTTGCTACCGCATACAACACAGCATGCATCCTGAAGGGTGGATATACTTCCTGGTGATTGAGAAAGATTGCCTCTGATTGTCTACCATTGGTTAGAATCCTAGATAGGCTGGCATATGAGTGTGTGTGGGTGGGTGTCTGAATTGTTTGAAAAGTATTGATCAGCTACAAAAACGTCTCTTCCCCATGTGGAGTCCAGCCAGAATGACATCTCTCGAGGAAGGACCTTACATAACGTATCATTTTGTATTGTATGCTTTGTAATATTTTCTATTAGTATTTTTATGTTAGCATTTCTACTTTCTGTATAATAAATGAAACCCTTGCTTTATTAAAGCAGAAGTAATTATTTATACAAGCTAACCTTATTATCGTACTATCATCGTTACTGTTATCAGAGTTTTAGTAAGTTAGCGAATTAAAGGAATAGACAATGAATATATATGTAAAAATACATTTGGGGAAACCATGACCACCCCATTTTTATTTCAATATGTGTTTTAGATAAGCTCCAGAACAGTAGCAAAACTGGAGACAAGGCTGTTCTGGCTTCAATTATCCAATTATGTGCAAGCAGGAATCCCATGTTTTACATTTTTCTTGCATATGATTGGATATTCAAAGTGAACACAACTTCACCTTATCTACTTTGCTAAGTATAAGCATTTAAGCTCTTTACAACTCCAACAGCGGGTACTGCCACCGAGCCTCTGGTCTTTTGTTGGACCCAAAGCTAGAGTTGAGCAAACACCTGGACGTTCAGGTTCTGCGGGTCCGAGCGAACTTTGGGAAAAAGTCCGGGTTCGGCACCGAACCCCATTGAAGTCAATGGGGACCCGAACTTTTAGGCACAAAAATGGCTGTAACAAAATCCTGGCAAGTGCTAGAGGGCTGCAAAATGAAGTAAAATGGGGGTAAGAGTAGGGCAAGTGCCCTACAAAAAAATGGGGATAGGGAAAATAAATTAAAATCAAATAAACTAGGAGATGATTTTTGAACAATAATGTGTCACTTACAGCTGCAGCTAAAACCTCTCCCTTTTGAACTAGGAAATGATTTTTGAACAATAATCTGTCCCTCTACCTAGTGCAGTCAGATCGCTCAAAGCAGCAGTATGCGAAATCTCAAATTACTCCCACAATCTGAGCGTTGTGTACGATCCCACAATCTGATCGTTGTGTACGATCCCACAATCTGATCGTTGTGTACGATCGTAACGATCGTTGTGTTAGGCAGGGTTTGATCTGCAATCTGTCACTCAAAGCAGCAGTATGTGAAATCTCAAATTACTCCCACAATCTGATCGTTGTGTACGTTTGTAGCGATCGTTGTGTTATGCAGAGTTTGATCTGCAATCTGTCACTCAAAGCAGCAGTATGTGAAATCTCAAATTTCTGCAATCTGTCCCTTAGAGCAACAGTAGTAGTAATCTCAGGATGCAGGAACAGATGTTAAAATGTCTGCAATCTGTCCCTCACAAAAACGGCTGCAGCATCCTCTCCCTACACTAACCCAAGAGCGTGTGACATGCAGCACTGTGACTCCAGCCTCATATAGAGGCTGGGTCACATGATGCACTGGCCAATCACAGCCATGCCATTAGTAGGCATGGCTGTGATGGCTTCTAAGGGCAAACCAGTGAAACGCTTGTTGATTGGCTGCCCTGCAGCTATTCAACATGCGTGATCAACTACCAGAACCCAGAACCTGAACCCGAACGTTTTTTGAAACGTCCGTGTCCGGGTCCCGGACACCCAAAAGTTTGGTACGGACCCAGTCCGGGTTCGCTCAACACTACCCAAAGCTCCTTCATATCTTATAGTAAAGAGATAGGAGATCTGGGAGGTGGATGAATGAACCACAAGACTCACTGGTAACACATACACAGTATATAAACCACAGCTCCCAACTGTCCCTCATTTGAGACCAAATCCCTCTGTATCCCACGCAGCCTTCTTTTTAGTTTGATGTATACATCTCTGTACAAAATGTGCTTTTATACTACCAAAAGTGTAAAAATGCACTTGTGTGGTTTATCCAATCAATTTCTGCATATTAGATCTTTGAGGTCCATGTAAAGGGGCCTGCATCCTTTGTCCACATATTGTGTGCTAAAAGATGTACCACTTTATCACTTCAGAAGATTGTGTGGTATTAATAAGCATATTCCAAAGATTGAGTTCCTTCCCATATACACATACCAGAGTATGGGTATGATCAGAACCAGCAATATGAGACTGGTGATCTTCATCCTCCCGCTGTAGATATATCGGGAACCCCAGGAGAAATCACTACATTAAAGCCAAAGATTCAGCAGTTCCGTGTAGAGGAGGGCGGCTCTCTGCTGCATGGATGATCCTTACTTCCTTGTCCAAATCTATGACGATAATCAGCGATTACCAGGCAGAGTAACAATGTCAGAAAATCTGAGTAAGAAGGAAAGTGAAAGAATCTAAAAAGTTTTAGAAGCAAAATTAATTCCTGGAAATACCTCTGTGTGCTAGAATAGAGTAATCACTATAATCATAATTGCTGGCATTTAAAGCTGAACTCCAAGGAAACTTAAAGTCCTCCCTTGCAGTGGGGCTGTGTCCATACATTTATATTTAGTGGACTGGGTTAAAGCAGAACTCCGGGAAAAAACTTTTTCCCATGTTCTTGTTGCTGATCTCCTACCTTTACTGACTATGCCGTCCATCTTCTGCTGAGCTCTGTAGTTCCTCTGTAGTAGCCTGCTGAACTTGCTGAAAAAACATTATTGCCCAGTGGTTTCCAGTTTGTAAGACCGCTGGGCTCTCTCCATGCTGTCCTAGCTGCAGCGGTCTGATACGCCCACCTGTAGTTCTGTAGAGAAAGCAGGGAGGAGATAGAATTGTAGTGGGAGCGGAGGGGGTTTCCCCAGCCCTGGTCTGTGCCACCCATGGAGGAGGTGTCCTCCTCCTCTCTCCCCTCTCCTCCTCCTCTGCTCCCTGCCAGCCACTGCCCCCACTCTGCTCCCCCTGCTGCCGCCGCCGCCGACTGTCTCTGTGCAGAGCGGGATCGTTCATTATCAGAAAGCATCAGATGACACTGCTGGGATCTCGGGCTGTGACTGTATTGTATGTGAATCACAGATCAGTGTAATGTCCCGCCCACTGGAATTGGAACAGTGCGCTGTCAATCACAATGCCGGTGGGTGGGACATTACACTGATCTGTTATTCACATACAATACAGTTACAGCCCGAGATCCCCACTGTGTCATCCAATGCTTTCTGATAAGGATCCCGCTCTGCACAGGTGGTGGCATGCTGACATGGTATACAGGTGGTCACGGCTGAAATGGTACACAGGTGGTGACATGCTGACATGGTACACAGGTGGTGACATGCTGACATGGTACACAGGTGGTCACGGCTGAAATGGTACACAGGTGGCGACATGCTGACATGGTACACAGGTGGTGACATGCTGACATGGTACACAGGTGGTTGCATGCTGACATGGTACACAAGTGGTCACGGCATAAAAAGGTACACAGGTGCTGACATGGTACACAGTTGGTGACATGCTGACATGGTACACATTTGATGACATGCTGACATGGTACACAGGTGGTGACATGCAGACCTGGTACACAGGTGCTCACGGCTGAAATGGTACACAGGTGGTGACATGCTGACATAGTACACAGGTGGTGACATGCAGACATGGTACACAGGTGGTGACATGCAGACATGGTACACAGGTCATGACATGCAGACATGGCACACAGGTGGTGACATGCAGACCTGGTACACAGGTGGTCATGGCTGAAATGGTACACAGGTGGTGACATGCTGACATAGTACACAGCTGGTGACATGCTGACATGGTACACAGGTGGTCACGGCTGACATGGTACACAGGTGGTGACATGCTGACATGGTACACAGGTGGTGACATGCAGATATGGTACACAGGTGGCCACTTTAGACATGGTACACAGGTGGTGACATGCTGACATGGTGCACAGGTGGTGACATGCAGACATGGTACACAGGTGGTAACATGCAGATATGGTACACAAGTGGTCACTGCAGACATGGTACACAGGTGGTCACTGCAGACATGGTACAAAGGTAGTCACGGCTGATATGGTACACAGGTGGTCACGGCAGACATGGTACACAGGTGGTCACTGCTGACATGGTACACTGGTGGTCACTGCTGACATGGTACGCAGGTGGTCACCGCTGACATGGTACACAGGTGGTCACTGCAGACATGGTACACAGGTGGTCACTGATTTCTGTTTAGAAAGATCTCAAATCTACAGCAGGAGGAATATTCCTAATAGAGTACAGTGTGTATCATTATGGGATGTGTGTACAGTGTGTATAATATATCATTATGGGATGTGTATAATATATCATTATGGGTAGTGTTGAGCGAACCCGGACTGTAACGTTCGGGTCCGTACCGAACTTTCGGGTGTCCGTGGCACGGACCCGGACCCGGACATTTCAAAAATCGTTCGGGTTACAACTAACCGACGGGACGTCGAAGAGTTGTGCACCTCATTTTATCGTCTTGGGGCCTGGCTTGGGCTTGCTAAAAACTTTACAGGCCCAGGCCCAGGCACGGTGCCTGTGGGCTTTCAAGCCATGCCTGGGCTTGCAATGTCAGGCCCAAGCGAGTTGTGATGGGTATTACTATATAATATGTGTAGGGTATTACTATATAATATGTGTGACATGTGTGTAGGGTATTACTATGTGTGACATGAGATAATCCTTATAAGGAGGACGACATCTAAACTCTAGAAAGATTTGTCTTTAGTCACTGGTGGACACATGGTACAGACGTCACTGGTGGACACATGGTACAGTCGCCACTGGTGGACGCATGGTACAGT
>BLSH010460275.1:359466-370834 GCA_018402905.1 Glandirana rugosa | reverse complement strand
AAGGGATTAGACATTTTTAGCAATAGTAGAGACGAATACTTAGTGTAGATTAACCATGGAGAGAACATCTGTAATGCGGAGATGAGGACTCCTTCGCTCGGCTCGGGCGCTTTGCGCAGCTCTAATGTTTACGAATAACGTTACAAATGGTGGGTCACTATGGATGGAATGACGGGAGGAGGAGAGAAGAGGACGACTCCAGATTAGCGACACATTCGAGGGTCAACCCGTCACAGTCTCGAATGTGTCCCAATTTAGGAAGGGAAGCCGAAGGTGACTAAAGTGACGTGTGACACTCGAAGAGTGGTACACGTAATCTTCGACGTCGTGTAGACTATCTTGGGTCTGAGTAAAGGACCGACCTCTTGTCGGTTGTAGTAGTTGTCACCGTCGACCAAAAAAAAAGCCACAAACCCCCCCCCCCCAAAAAAAAAACCAGCTGCCACTGTTGATGATGTTGGCTGTTCTCCAGCCAGGAAATGAGTCTGGGTTCTATCAGATGTGCTGCAGCTTCTAATGCACATGGTGAGAAGCTCACAGTGTGCAGTGAAATCAGTGGAAGCCGAAGGGAAGGATTTAACCCTGTGTAAGCTCTGACACTGCCCAACTGGGAGCTTACACAGCGATTAGACCTCAGCAGGAGAAGAGAGGAGGAGGGCAGTAAGGTAGGTATCACTGGGTGGTAAACATTGCAATAAGCATTTGTAATCTCGACGCGTTTCGCGGGCTCGGCTCGCTTCCTCAGGAGTAGAGGCGTAATGTCTACAAGAGAGGTACCAATTAGATGTGATTCATAAGCAGAGATGATAACGATTTTTACAGATTAGGGAAAAAGCAGGGGACCTAACAGTATAGGTACTCCATACTTACAATCCAAAAATGGCTTTAGGAACCGCTCCCCCTGGGGGGGCGACGGATGACGTTCGGCCCGGGAGCTGTGGAGGCCGAAGGGGAGGATTTCACCCTGTGTAAGCTCTGACACTGCCCAACTGGGAGCTTACACAGCGATTAGACCTCAACAGGAGAAGAGAGGGGGAGGGCAGTAAGGTAGGTATCACTGAATGGGTTGGCCTAGTTCATTAGAGAGAGGGGGTGGTCTAGTGACTGCCCTCTACTTATAATAACAGACCTCCATCCCTAAATACAACATTGAGCAAAACTATAAAATCTCCCCCTGGGTGTTACATAATGTTGCAGGCAAAAGCATATAAACATGGTACATAGTAGGGTGGTAAAAATTGCAATAAGCATCTGTAATCTCGACGCGTTTCGTGGGCTCAACTCGCTTCCTCAGGAGTAGAGGCGTAATGTCTACAAGAGAGGTACCAATTAGATGTGATCCATAAGCAGAGATGATAATTATTTTTACAGGTGAGGGAAAAATCAGGGGACCTAACAGTATAGGTACTCCATACTTACAATCCAAAAATGGCTTCAGGAACCGCTCCCCCTGGGGGGCGACGGATGACGTTCGGCCCGGGAGCTGTGGAGGCTGAAAGGGTGGATTTTCATTCTGTGTAAGCTCTAACACTGCCCAACTAGGAGCTTACACAGCGATTGGACCTCAACAGGAGAAGAGAGGGGGAGAGCAGTAAGGTAGGTATCACTGGGTGGGTTGGCCTAGTTAGTTAGAGAGAGGGGGTGGTCTTGTGGCTGCCCTCTACTTATAACAGACCTCCATCCCTAAATACAACATTGAGCAAAACGGTAAAATCGCCCCCTGGATGTTACAGAATGTTGCTGTCAAAAGCATATAAACATGGTACATAGTAGGGTGGTAAAAATCGCAATAAGCATCTGTAATCTCAACGCGTTTCACGGGCTCGACTCGCTTCCTCAGGAGTAGAGGCGTAATGTCTACAAGAGAGGTACCAATTAGATGTGATTCATAAGCAGAGATGATAACAATTTTCACAGGTGAGGGAAAAAGCAGGGGACCTAACAGTATAGATACTCCATACTTACAATCCAAAAATGGCTTCAGGAACCGCTCCCCCTGGGGGGGGCGACGGATGACGTTCGGCCGGGAGCTGTGGAGACCGAAGGGGAGGATTTCACACTGTGTAAGCTCTGACACTGCCCAACTGGGAGCTTACACAGTGATTAGACCTGAACAGGAGAAGAGAGGGGGAGGGCAGTAAGGTAGGAGCACTGGGTGGGTTGGCCGAGTTAGTTAGAGAGAGGGGGTGGTCTAGTGACTGCCCTCTACTTATAACAGACCTCCATCCCTAAATACAATATTGAGCAATACGACAAAATCGTCCCCTGAATGTTACAGAATGTTGCAGTCAAAAGCATATATAAACATGGTACATAGTAGGGTGGTAAAAAGTGCAATAAGCATCTGTAATCTCGACACGTTTCGCGGGCTCGGCTCGCTTCCTCAGGAGTAGAGGAATAATGTCTACAAGAGAGGTACCAATTAGATGTGATCCATAAGCAGAGATGATAAGGATTTTTACAGGTGAGGGAAAAAGCAGGGGACCTAACAGTATAGGTACTCCATACTTACAATCCAAAATGGCTTCAGGAACCGCTCCCCCTGGGGGGCAACGGATTACATTCAGCCTGTGGAGGCCAAAGGGGAGGATTTCACCCTGTGTAAGCTCTGACACTGCCCAACTGGGAGCTTACACAGCGATTAGACCTCAACAGGAGAAGAGAGGGGGAGGGCAGTAAGGTAGGTATCACTGGGTGGGTTGGCCTAGTTAGTTAAAGAGAGGGGGTGGTCTTGTGGCTGCCCTCTACTTATAACAGACCTCCATCCCTAAATACAACATTGAGCAAAATTATAAAATCGCCCCCTGGGTGTTAAAGAATGTTGCAGGCAAAAGCATTTATAAACATGGTACATAGTAGGGTGGTAAAAATTGCAATAAGCATCTGTAATCTCAACGCATTTCGCGGGCTCGGCTCGCTTCCTCAGGAGTAGAGGCGTATTGTCTACAACAGAGGTGCCAATTAGGGCAGTAAGGTAGGTATCACTGGGTGGGTTGGCATATCAAGAGAACCTGTCAGATAGTGACACCTGAATGTGGAAAATGACTCACATTAAGCCATGCATTGCCGTCTTTGCATCGGGTGGGAGATTTTTTCTCGCCGCTCCTTCGCCGCCGTTAAAGGGTTGACAATATTTTACTTAGTGCGCAATATCTGGAAGTTATAAATGATCCTGTCATCTTGTCCTGAAAAGCTAAGAGCATGAATTAGTCATTATCTTCCCATCTCCTACATCTTGCTTATCAAATCCAGCCACTGTTCCCCCCAAGTGGAACGGTTCGTAAACAGCGGCAATTAGAGCGCCGGTAAGGCTGCGAGCCGGGGACCGCCGCTCGGCGAGCCTCAGAATTCTGAGAGGCCGTTCATAAATTATGAATGACAGTCCCCAATAAAACCATTATCTAACAAAGTGCTGGAGAAAAAAAAAACAACTGATTATTTTCAATAGGCCACTAAATCAAAAGCTCCGAACTCTGATAAACTTGTAATGGCGGAATATTAAGTATAAAGTCTGCTTGGTGCCGGCCTCACGGCACCGCCGAGGTTGATTATCTGGGACAACAAGTGCTGAGAGCTTTATTGTTAGCGGGAATAGATTAGTAAGGGAAAACAAAGATAGTTTTCTTAAAGGGCGCTGCCGCCGTCTAACTGTGTGGTTGCTGTGATGTTGGTTCTCAACGCTGTTCCCTTTTGGCTTAGCCTAACCACCAAACCGAGACCCCAATTCCTGAACCCCTGCCCTGCCACTTAAATGGAATGTGGAGTTTTTTGTATATATTTTCTTTAAAAAATAAATGTATTACTTTATTTTAGCCAAGTAACAAATATCACATCTTATAATATGCAGTTATTTAGGCCTCCAGCAGATGGAGCCCTAAACTCCTTTTCACATATTCAGCTATTTCAGCTTTCCTCTGTGCTGGAAGAAGCTGGATGTTTACAGAACACGTTGAGGGTAATTTAATAAACCACTTTTTCTGGCCTGGTAGCCCTCTTTTATTAAAACAGGTTAACGTAAAGTCCACAAACTTGCCCACGTAGGGGTTTCTGTTGCGCACAACATAAACATTTAATGAAAACACCAAGCTGCCTGGCTCTCACAGCTCACTCAGCCTTGGACCTTGCTGCATGGGCCCACTCCTGGCCTCCAAGTAGGGGGTTTCCTGACCAGTGGCAGCTGCTCCATTAGGGGTGCAGGGGTGTTGCCCTCCTAATCCATGCGCACGGGTCCTAATCTCCATGCAGGGTGCCGGACGCATGGATTTTAGTGGGGGTTTTTTTTTTTGGAAGCACGTGATTAGAGCCTGAGGCTCCAATGGCTTCAAAAAAAGGTGGGCTCCGAATGCAAAATGCTGCACCCTAAGCCCACCCAGTTGTGCGGCATTAGCAAATTAATATTCGCTAATGTCTTCCTGTCTCTCCTTCTGGCCAATCAGAGAGTGGGTCCTGAGACCCGATTGGCCAGGGTGTCTTAGGATCCACTTCCTGTTCGGCTGAATGGAGAAGCAATGGCCCCTGTGTCCTGCCAAAATCAGCAACCTGTCACCAGCTGGAGCAAGGAGCAGCAGGTGGAGGGGCAGCAACAGCCGCTTCCAGGATCCAGCACCGCCTCTTCATTCGAAGATAAGGCACAGATCGCCGCTTTCCTGTCCCCAACCCACCCTGGGGGATTGTTTGCTGCCCCCCCCCCCCCAAAATATTCAGCAGCAGCCATCACTGTTTCTGACACTCCAGACTCTCTTACTTCTCTGAGACTCAAAGTTTTCTTCTGTCCCCTGGACTCTCTCCCACTTGTCTCAGCTCTCCTAGTCACCCAGACTCACTCGGCTGTCCAAACTCTTTCAGTCCAATGGGCCTGGAATCTCTCCCACATGGAGTGCCGTCTTTTGAGTAGATCATCTCTGTCTCCATACAGGAACACACACCTTTCTTTAGACAAGGGCACACCTCATTCCTGGCTGGGGCCCTAAACTATTCCCAGTACTTAATTAACAGGTCTATGTGCATCTGGATACTCCAACAAGATCTGGACACACACCCAGCTGGTCTCCAACAACATCTTGACACATACCCTGCTGGTCTCCAGTAAGTTCTGGACACAAACCCTGCTGCTCTCCAGCAAGATTTGGATACACACCAAGCTGGCCTCCAAAAAGATCTGGACACACACCCAACTGGTCTCCAACAAGATCTGGACACACACCCAACTGGTCTCCAACAAGATCTGGACACACACCCAACTGGTCTCAACAAGATCTGGACACACACCCAGCTGGTCTCCAACAAGATCTGGACATACACCCTGTTGGTCTCCAACAAGATCTAGATACACACCCTGCTGGTCTCCAACAAGATCTCGACAATGGGTTGGAGATTTCTTCCCTTCCCAAGGCACAACATCCAGAGAAAGCTGTAAAAACAGTTTCAATCAATACTCCAGGGTCCCACACTCTGCATACATGCGATTCCTGTGTCATTTTTCCAACCATGTTTCCAGTGGCAGAGCCTAGCACACATCACATCTGCAATGGTTTTGGTTCTGACAGCGCCCAGTTCATGGCAGTTCGAATTTGATCCACACCTGCACCAAATTCAAAATAAAATACAGAAAGTTTGTAGCTTATGTAGCGCCCCCATAGTGTAGATGCATTTCTAGCAGGGCTTTGCTAGGTGAGGTAAAATTTAGTCAGGCCTGAGTGTAAGAGCAGGCCTGAATGTTTTGATCTGGGCTGGGATGAGAGGCTCATGGAGGATTGAGTGGACTTGACAGGTGAGGTCACCAGAACCTCCCACTTCTTTCTAGAAACCTGGGGAGGGTTTCTGGTCAGAGAGCTGGGAGTGTTATTGGGAGCCCTGACCAATCCCCAAGCAGGATTGCAGGGGGCAGACCTCCTTAAATACTCTGAGTCAGCCTAATCTGGAGGAGAAGTGTTGGGTGGAGGTCTGGAGATGTAGCAGAGGCACTGTGGAGGCCCCTACCCGGGAGGTCGCCCCAGTCTGGGAAGGGTGACCTTGGGGCTTGGAGGTTCAGGTGCAGCCAGAAAGGTGGTGATTCCTGGAGTCACACAGGGAACAGGAGAACAGTGGAGGTGCTACACAGTGAGAGACTTTAAAATGATACACCGGTTTGGTGAATGACGGTCCCAGGGAACTGCAAGAGAAACTTCTTTAGGCATCCCACAGCCATCCCTTATCCCCATCCAAGTTATTTCCCCTGAATAAAACAACAAAAACAAGAGACCTCCAGTACTTATATGATCCCTGCCAGGTCCTCCAGGCTTTCCAGGATTCCCAGAACCTCCAGTACTCACAGAATCCCTTCCAAGTCTTCCAGGATATCCATGTTTCCCTGGACCTTCAGTACTCAGAAGATCCCTGCCAAGTCTTCCAGAATTTCCAGGATACCCAGGACCTCCAGTACTTACATGATCCCTGCTGGGTCTTCCCGGATTCCCAAGACCTTCAGCACTCACAGAATCCCTGCCAGGTCTACCAGGATTCCCAGAACTTCCAATATTTAAATGATCCATGCCAGGTCTTCCAGGATTCCCTGGACCTCCAGTACTCAAGGGATCTGTGTCAAGTCTTCCAGAATATCTAAGGACCTCCACTACCTCTTCTTACACTTCTGACCAGAAGTGTATTTAAGCTCTAGCCTTTGAAGTGGCTGGCTTGGTGCTCTGTCTTATTGCACGCTACCCGAGAGCTAAAGTGCTGCAATTCTTAAGCCGGCTATAGATGGATCTAAATTTTTATGGTTCAACAGTAACTGGATGAATTTTGATCCATCTATGGGCAGGATGGTTGCACTGAAGTCAATCTATCTGATGTCCTTTTCTTCCTACCTACAGAACCTGCTGTGACCCTGCCCTTTGTTTGAATTCTGTATCCTGCTTCCTGATTCGGTTCCTCGCTGCCCAGCCATGAACTGATCCTTGCTTGTATCCTCACCCTGCCTGTGCCTTATGTTCCTGTACCTCGCTGTCCAACTGTTGACAACCCTTTGGCTTGTGTCCTGTCATCACTCTTGTTTTCTAATTGAGTGCCATCATGGGCCTGCCTCTAGTCCTTATCTGCTGGTCCACAGTTGTCTTGCATCCAACCCTTGGCTTTGCCTGCTGTATCGGCCCTCGTGCCACTCTGTGCCCTCACATCTCCTGTCAACCCGGGGCGTTGAATAAGAGGTGCATTAGCAGCCCCCCAATTCTATCTCCACCAGGTATGTGACACCTGCAAACGCCTGAATGGAAAGAGTTCACTGAGCGTAATTTAACATTGAGCTGACATGAAGATTTTTTGAACAAATTGGGCTTCACCTGCATTTGATCTAAATCACTTTCCCTGGCAAGGAATGTCCACAGCGTGGAATGAAAATGGCCCAGTTACCAGAAACACTAGATCAGGGTTTTTCAACCAGGGTTCCTCCAGAGGTTGCTAGGGGTTCCTTGAGCAGTGGTCAATTTCTACCTCTCAGATAAATTCCCAATGACATCATTGAACTTTTTAGGTATCTGTAAGGGGGTAATTCTTCCCAATGACCACAAGTGTAAGGGGGTCATTCTTCCCATTGACCACAAGTGTGTGGAGCATTCTTCCCATTGACCACAAGTGTAAGGAACATTCTTCCCATTGACCACAAGTGTGAGGAGCATTCTTCCCATTGACCACAAGTGTGAGGAGCATTCTTCCCATTGACCACAAGTGTAAGGAGCATTCTTCCCAATGATTACAAGTGTGAGGAGCATTCTTCCCATTGACCACAAGTGTAAGGAGCATTCTTCCCATTGACCACAAGTGTGAGGAGCATTCTTCCCATTGACCATCACACTAATGTATCAGGAGTTGTAGATTTTTAATTTTTAGCAGGGGTTCCCCGAGACCGGAGAATTATTTCAAGGGTTCCTCTGTGTTGAAAAGGTTGAGAAAGGCTGCACTAGATGCTGTTCTGCATTGGTGAACATATCCTGGAACCTATAATATAAAACAATCTGTTACAGTGCTAAACAAGCCAGTAAACTCCAGAGTGGTGAAGCCCAAGCTGGAAAGTTCATAATGACCACATAGGCTACAGCTCATATCAGAGAGGTTCAGCTGAATTCAATTAGACTTAGTGCAGCTCTTCAGCGGATAAAAGGAAGATCAGTAGCAATGCAAAGAAACACAAGAGGGCACTTCTAAGTGCAGAATGTAAGATCAGTTTATTCATAAAAAGCAAATAAAGTGCTCACATGCAGTAGAATAAAAGGAGCAAGTAATAGGGTCTGTTGTGGTCATCAAGAAACCCAGGCAATGCAAAGATTATAGTGAGCAGAAACCCCCTAAAAAAAGGAGGATATACAAGCTCTGGAATCCATCTTGGGGACTTGGTCAGATGATGTCACATGAAGGACGCATGGCTACGCATTTCAAGGCAATGGCACCTTTTTCTCAAGCCTCTTGAGGCTCTGTTATTGGCGGTTTCTGCTCCCAATCATCTTGGCATTGCTTGGCTTTCTGGATGACAGCAACAGAGCTTATGACATGCGCTTTTTATTCCACTACATGTGAGTGCTTTACTTGTTTTTTATTAATAAATTGTCCTTACATACAGCACTTAGAAGCGCCCTCTTGTGTTTCTACGCATTAAACCTAGTGTTTGCCTAGGGTCATATGTGTGCCGCAGCACGGCCATGCCACAGTACTGACCACCAGCAGATGGTGCCAATGAGTGCCAGAATACAGCATGCCTTCACAATCCAGGTAGAGCGTGGGGGGAGTAGGAGTTGAGGGAGCAAACTGCTGGCCAATGTTTGGATAACTGCCAAGTGTCCACCCATTGGCCGGCTCTTTGTTTCCTCATTTCCCACTGACCACCAGCAGATAGCACCAATGAGTGCCAGAATACGGCATGCCTTTACAATCCAGGTAGAGCGTGGGGGGAGTAGGAGTTGAGGAAGCAAAGAGTTGGCCAATGGGTGGACACTTGGCAATTATCCAAACATTGGCCAGCTGTTTGCTCCCTCAATTCCTACTCCACCCACGCTCTACCTGGCTTGTGAAGCCATGCCATATTCAGGCACTCATTGGTGCTATCTGCTGGTGGTCAGTAGGAATTGAGGGAGCAAAGTGCCGGCCAATGGGTGGACACTTGGCAGTTATCAAAACATTGGCCAGCTCTTTTGCTTCCTCAATTCCTACTCCACCCACGCTCTACCTGGATTGTGAAGGCATGCCATGTTCAGGCACTCATTTGGCACTATCTGCTGGTGGTCAGTAGGAAATGAGGGAGCAAAGAGCTGGCCAATGGTTGGACACTTGGCAATTGTCCAACTATTGGCCAGCTCTTTGCTCCCTCAATTCCTACTGACCACCAGCAGGTAGCACCAATAGGTGCCTGAATACGGCATGCCTTCACAATCCAGGTAGAGCGTGGGTGGAGTAGAAGTTGAGGGAGCAAAGAGCTGGCCAATGGGTGGACACTTGGCAGTTATCCAAACATTGGCCAGCAGTTTGCTCCCTCAATTCCTACTCCACCCGCGCTCTACCTGGCTTGTGAAGGCATGCCATATTCAGGCACACATTGGTGCTATCTGCTGGTGGTCAGTAGGAATTGAGGGAGTAAAGAGCTGGCCAACAGTTGGACAATTGCCAAGTGTCCAACCATTGGCCAGTTCTTTAGCTCCCTCAATTCCTACTCCACCCACGCTCTACTTGGCTTGTGAAGGCGTGCCGTATTCAGGCACTCATTAGTGCTACCTGTTGGTGGTCAGTAGGAAATGAGGGAGCAAAGAGCTGGCCAATGGTTGGAGAAGCCATGAACCCAATACCACATTTTGCAACATATCACATTTTGGTAAATTTTTTACATACTTTTCTGGGAACTATGGACACATCTGCAATGCATCACGCGAATACAGAGGACGCCAAATAACTTCTGTCTTGGAATGACAAAATAACAAAATAAATCCACTTGCCCTTTTTCTGATGAAAATATTCTGAGGATTGGAAAGTCTGAGCCGTGAATGGTGAACCCCTCCCCCCCCCATGCATCCATACATTAGATGCTATAGCCATCAATGACTGACAGCTTCCACTCTGCCTCAAGTTAATGGCCTATTGAAACATTACTTTAATTCCAGCTCTGCATCATTTACCGTCAGTAATTAATGGGATGTGTTTTACTATTAATTACTTTTTGCTTGGTGGGAAACCAATATCGTTCCGGAGAGCCGTAACATTATTCGGTTATGAAATGGAAATCAAAAGGCAGATGGCAGTTAATTGCAGTTAGAAAGTCTCATTTTTACTAAAAGAGTAGTAGTTGGCCAAGTGGTGGCAGATGAAGAAGAAGAATGGAGACAATAATGGGCCGGATGGATGCACTGTTGTCGGGGGCAATAAATGTTCCAGATAAAAATCCAAATTGTTGTCCTCCTACACACGGGTGCCTAGAACCACATAACGGAAAATTTGGTTGCATTTCCCCACCCAGGAGCCACAGGTATTACGTTTAGCTGCCTATAGGGATCAAAGGCTGCATGCGACTGTATACAGATACTTACACACATGCAGGGGGTGGGCGCAGGGCCATCTTTAATAGTGATTGGCTCCTGGGCAAACTTTTTTTTGGGCCCAAATCCACTTACACAGTTATTTGCGGGAAGTGCAGGCTCAAGGGGAAGCTGCCTTGGGCCCCACAACAATAACTGGGCCCAGGGCAGCTCTCCCTTTTGCCCTGTGTTAAAGATAGCTCTGGGTGGGCAGGATGGATGGCTGCCCTGGGCACAATGGTTTTTTGCAGGGATGGGGGTGCCCTGTGCCAGTTGCTTCTGTTACAAGGCTGTGACAGTGGCATCATTAACCCTAAGGGAAGGGGGGTGCAAATTGGCATCTTTGGCCTGGGAACTGGGTGACCTTGTCCTGGCACTGCACACATATGTCCATCTAAGCATTTAATTGGCCCTGGGACTTTACATGGGGCAAAAATTAACAAATAATTGCATAGTAAACATAATTACCAATTTGCTGATAAACATATCCAAATCCCATTGCAAAAAAAAATAAAATAATACCCAATAAATTCATAGTACACGTGATTACCAATTTAAAAAAAGAATAAATACATATCTCATTACATAAATAAACAAAACAAATGAAATAATGACAAGTTTTTTTCATAGCAATACATTTTATACATGTTTAGGATGTAGCTTGCCATATACATTCCAAATGTCAGCAAGATATAATAGGAAAGTGTATACTAAAACTCAACGCGTTTCGTTCACCTACTCCTGAGGAAGTGAACGAGTTACGAAACGCGTTGAGTTTTATTACCCTAAACCTATACAAATAGTCGTTTAACCATTAATACAAATGATACGTTAATAAA
>BLSH010460275.1:332064-348081 GCA_018402905.1 Glandirana rugosa | reverse complement strand
TCGACGCTCAAAAATGTTCCTCCTTCCATTCCCCCACCACCACCTTCCATTCTCCCAGGACTTCAATATTCATGGTTTGCAGACACTTTAAATAAACATTCTGAAAAATTCCGAGCGGCGTTCCGTAAAATTTAATCCAGACAAAGAAAGTATCTTATTTTGTGCCGGATGAGAATAATTAATTCCGTTATCCCCAATTTGTTAGTTTGTTGTTCTTTTCCTCCCCGCACGTCTTCCTGTCTATGACGATAAGGAAAAAATAATTAAAAAGAACAAATTACCTCCTTGTAAAAACTCGCAGCTTACAAGTGATGGAGTGAAATGTTTTCCTCTAATCAGAAATTCCTGACAATCCCATAGCTTTGATGTCATATTTAAGCCTCCCGCTGAGCGCCAATTATTAGCAGAAATTCTCCTCCACCAACTCCACCAACTCTTGTCTGCTGTGCTACCACTTCTATGGGAAGGAGGAGGATTTTACGGGAGAGTTGGTATTAAAGGGCCATTCCGCCCAGAAGTGGCATTTGTAGTTATAGGTGGAGCCTGGAGCTTCTATGGTGAGGATGTCCCCAACAGTGAGACCTTCCTGCTATAGCATGAGAGAAGGCCAGAAGCCCTCCTACTCTTGTCTACCGTGGCATGACTTCCATTGGAAGGAGGAGGATTTCAGAGGAGAATTCATAATTAAGGTCTATTCTGTTCCAAGCAGCACCACCGATGATCAGGCACCCCTGAACCTACCAGGTGAGAGATGGAGAAACTCTCCACATCTCCATCCAAGAATTCTCAGCTCTGTTGCTGCTCATCTGGGAATTTCGGGTGTTCCTGGCCACCTCTGTGTTCTGGGCTCCTTCTGTTACAGGTTCAGTAGGAGGTACAACGCCAATGACCACTACTGAGGGATTCACTACTGACCACTAATTTAACAGGAGCACCAAACCAGTGACCACCAATGTCGGGGGGACTTATCACTGACTGCCAACATAAGGAGGCACTTCACCACTGACTGCCAACATAAGGAGGCACTTCACCACTGACTGCCAACATAAGGAGGCACTTCACCACTGACTGCCAACATAAGAAGGCACTTCACCACTGACTGCCAACATAAGGAGGCACTTCACCACTGACTGCCAACATAAGGAGGCACTTCACCACTGACTGCCAACATAAGGAGGCACTTCACCACTGACTGCTAACATAAGGAGGCACTTCACCACTGACTGCCAACATAAGGAGGCACTTCACCACTGACTGCCAACATAAGGAGGCACTTCACCACTGACTGCCAACATAAGGAGGCACTTCACCACTGACTGCTAATATAGGGGGGAATTTACTACTGACCACTAGTATATGGGACACTGACCACAAACTACCAATGTCAGGGGCACTTACCATTAGCCACCAACATACAGTAAAGGGGAACTTTACTACTGACCACTTATGTAGGGGCATTACGCTACTGTCCACTAATATAGGGGTAATTTCCCTACTGTCCGCTAATATAGGGGGTACTGACCACAAACTACCAATGTTGGGGGCACTTTACCATTAACCACCAATGTAAAGGGGAACTTTACTACTGACCACTAATATAGGGGGCATTTCATTCCTGACTACTAAAATAGGAGGCATTTCACTACTAACTACTAATATAGGGGGCATTTCACTACTGACCACCACTATAAGGGGCATCTCAGTCCTGACCACTAATATAGGGGGCATCTCAGTACTGACCACTAATATAGGGGGCATTTCACTACTGACAGCTAATTTAGAGGGCATTTAATTTCTGACCAATAAATAGGAGACATTTCAGTACTGACCATCAATATAGGGGGCATTTCACTACCAATGACTAATATAGGGGGCATTTCAATCCTGACAATTAATATAGGGGGCATTTCAATCCTGACCACTAATGTACATGGGAATTGGCCACAGATCACCAATGTTGGGTTCACGTGCTACTAGTAACCACTGATATAAAGGAGAACTTCAACACTGAACATCAATGTAATGTAAGGGGTACTTCACCACTTAACCAGCTTTGTGTTGTGGCATATACTGTATGTATCATTCCTGACCACTAATATAGAGGGAATTTCACTACTGTCCACTAATATAGAGGGTACTGACCACAGACTACTATGTCGGGGGGCACTTTACCATTAACCACCAACGTAAAGGTGAACTTTCCTACTAACCATTAATGTAGGGGCATTTTGCTACTGGCCGCTAATATAGGGGAATTTCAATCCTGACCACTAATATAGGGGGCATTTCACTACTGACCACTAATATAGGGGACATTTCACTACCACTAATATAGAGGGCATTTCATTCCTGACCACTAAAATAGGAGGCACTACTGACCACCAATATAGGGGGCAATTTACTACTGACCACTAGTATAGGGGACACTAACCACAAACTACCAATGCCGGGAGCACTTACCATTAACCACCAGCATAAAGGGAAACTTTACTACTGACCGCTAATATAGGGGGCATTTCACTACTGATGACTAATATAGGGGGCATACCAATCCTGTCCACTAATATAGGGGCTATTTCACTACTGTCCACTAATATAGGGGTACTGAACACAAACTACCAATGATGGCGGCACTTTACCATTAACCATCAATGTGAAGGAGAACTTTATTACTGACCACTAATATAGGAGGCATTTCACTACTGACCACTAATATAGGGGGCATTTCACTACTGACCGCTAATATAGGGGGCATTTCACTACTGCCCACTAATATAGGGGGCATTTCACTACTGCCCACTAATATAGGGAGCATTTCACTACTGCCCACTAATATAGGGGGCATTTCACTACTGACCTCGAATATAGGGAACATTTCACCACTGACCGCTAATATAGGGGGCATTTCACTACTGACCACTAATATAGGGGGCATTTCACTACTGCCCACTAATATAGGGAGCATTTCACTACTGACCAGTCATGTACAGGGGATCTGGCCACAGACCATCAATGTTGGGTTCACTTGCTACTAACCACTAATATAAAGGGAAACTTTACTACTGACCACCAATATGAGGGTGCACCTCAACATTGAACAATGTAAAGGGGCCACTACAATGAACATAAATATAGGGGGGTACTTCACCACTTATCCAGCTGTGTGTTGGGGCATATATATACCCAGGGAATACACAGCACTCCTTATTTTTGTCACCCACTGCCGCTCCCCCTCCCCCTGCCGCTCCCTCTGCTGCTCCCCCTGCTGCTCCCTCTGCTGCTCTCACTGACAATTCCTGGCTGTCAGAATGGCAGTGGGGATTTGATGAGCAGTACAGAGGCATCTGTAGCTACTGCTGTCAGAAATGTACCTTCTGATCAGTGTTTGTAAATGCTGTTCACTGGTTGTCATGAACCCATAGTCATTCATGTCCTGTCTGTTTGCTTATCTCTTGGTTGTTAGAGGCCGTTCGCATCACCACCTGTGGGCTAAGTGATCTCCTCTCAGTGAACTCCACCCCAGCCTCCAATTAAGCAAACACTAAATTAGACCATGTGCTGCAAAGCTTCCTTGCCGATCAATGTTGTGTTTGTGTGTTTGGCTTCATGTGTGCTTGTTCCTGTTGTATGCTCTGTGTCTTTTTCTGGTTATCGATCTTCGGCTTGTTCTCTGTTTATCCCTGCCTGCCTGATACCACAATCTTCGGCTTGTTCCCTGTTTATCCCTGCCTGCCTGATACCCCGATCTTTGGCTTGTTCTCTGTTTCTCCTGTCTGTTTGTGGCCCTGACCCTTTGCTAGGCTGCTGACTGTCCTTTGCTGTTCCTGCGCTGCTGCTTCCTCTCTTCCACCTGTAGCCAGCCGAGCGTGAGCTAGGGGACCCCGGGGGCCGCGACCTGGATCCAGTTGCAGCCAAATCCATCCTCACCACCAAAGGCTCTGGCTAATACCTACTTGCTCTTAGGCTCCGCATCCTGGAAAAACCAATGCACTAGCTCCCTGTGTTTCAGTGTCCGTGCTCCAGGGTGCCCTCTTCCCATATCAGCCAGAACTCTTTAGCAGCAGTCAGCCATAGGTCCACAACCTTAGTGGTTTGCTTTGCAACCCTTCATATCTGTGCGGAAGCAGCGGTCTCTCTGCAGAGGTCCAATGCATCTCCTAATGAGTCAGACCTATAGCTCTGCTGCAATCTGCACAGAAAATACTCCCTGTTGATTAGAAAGCTCTGAGTCAGCGGGGGGGGGGGGGGGGGGGCACACAAAGAGCAAGGGTCCAACTCTGCAGCATGTTGGCAGGGGACAGGCTTTATTTTGTCAGGAAAACCAGCTGTAGTACTTTGCACACCTTTTTTTTGTTGGGACGAATTTAGCTGATTTAGACTGAAGATTCATTTACACTTTAAAGTGGTTGTAAACCTCAGACGTGAAATATGAACAAAGCATATCCCCCTATTGTTTGTACTTGTCTTGGTCAAGAGCACTAAGTGTTATTTCTGTCTGCTGCCTCCTTCCTCTGCTATCTACATGAGTCACTTCTGACATGTCCTGACATGGAAGAGAGCTCCAGCACACAGCCTGTGATTGACAGCCTCAGCTCTGTTCCTGTGTGCTGTGTGAAGAGGGGTGTGTCTCTTCCCTCCAATCAGCTCCCACTGAGCTCTGCAGAGTGTAACTTTAGCTCCCCGCCCCCTTCTTTCTGAAATCTCGGACAAGCTTTATGAGTTCTGGAACTTGAATAGGTGTGGAGAAGAGAGGGCTTCAGACAAACAGGTACAACTTATGTAGGAGAATTTGTTTAATCTCTGTGTATCATCTGACGCAGTGGCATCAGGCGGGGGGGGGGGGCTGATCGGGGCTATAGCCCCAAGTGGGCCCCCAAAAAGCCCCAGGTCTCGGTCCTAACAATGACAATTATTAGCCCCGAGTCCCAATGCTTGGTGGTTGGCCGAGAACTCTGGGCCATTGGCCACCTGCTGCCGGGCTGTGTCATGAACCTGCAATAACATTTCATGTCCTGTCTGCTTACTTTTCTTCATGTGTCCAGTTAGAGGCCGTGCCTCCCTCACCTGTGTGCTTTAGTAAGCATTCCTCAGCTGGGCTCCTCCCCAGGTCCTAATTAGGAACATTATATAACACCTGGCAGTGCAAGCCTGCGATGCCGATCAATATTGTGTGTTTGGCTCTGTGTGTGTGCTTCTGCCGTGTGCTCATCGTTTCTTCCCGTGTACCGATCTTGGCTTTCTTGACCTTTCTTGTCTGCTAGTAACCCCTATCTCGGCTTGTTCCTTACTTTCCCTGTTCTGCCTGTGACCCCGACCTTGGCGTGCCTCCTGTCTGTTTCTGTCTGCTCATAGCCCTAACCCTTGGCTTTCCCACTGATCTTCTCTTGCTATTCTGCACTGCTGCTTCCTTTCTCCATTCCCCTATAGCCAGGCATGAGCGTGAGCTGGGGGATCCTGGGGAACATGACCTGGATCCAGTTGCAGCCAAGTTCATCCTCACCACCAGAGGCTTTGGTGAACACCTGCTGGCTCTTAGACTCTGAACCCTGAGCAGTCCCACTTCTCTGCACCATCCTGAGCTCTAGTCATGGCAGTCAGTTAAGGGTTCACAAGCTTAGCGGTGTGCCCCAAACCCAGCAGTGCCCACCTGTCACCTGCCGTCAGGTGACCTGACAGGCTGCCTGTGAAGGGAAGGTGGAGGCTCCATCTCCCGCTTGCCTGGCATAGCCGAGTGAAATCCCACCTCCTGGACCTGCTGAGCTCCTATGATGGACATCACACTGGTCCAATGCGGGGACCTCTATCATAGGAGCCGAGCTGGTCCAGGAGGCAGGACTTAGTGTGTCACTGGACACGCTGGGTAAGTGGGAGATCCTCGGGGCCCGCTCTGTGTAAACTGGTGGCGGCTCTCCTCTCCTGATGCCTGGGACTGGGCACTGCTGTCTGATTAGGCTGCATTGATGGGCACAGCCAGGTAAGGCTTAACTGATGGGATGGGGCCGGGCACTGATGGACACTGATCTGGATGCATTAATGGGCACTGATGAAGATGCTGCATTGATGGGCACTGGTGACTTGAGGCTGCATTGATGGACACTGGTGACTTAAGGCTGCATTGATGAGCATTGGTGAGGCTGAGTAGATAGGCACTGATCAGGCTGCATTGATGGTCACAGGTAAGGCTGCACTGATGTCTGGGCATTGATGACGCTTCATTGATTGTCACTGATGGGCACTGGTGAGGCTTCATCGATGGGCACTGGCTAGGTTGCATTAATGGGCACTTGTGAGGCTGCATTGATGGGCATTTTCCATCAATGTAGCCTCACCGGTGCCCATCAATTCAGCCTCATCAGTGCCCACCAATGCAGCCTAACCAGTGCCCATCAATGCAGCCTCACTAGTGCCCATTAATGCAGCCTCACCAATGCCGCACCATGAGGCTGCCTTGATGGGCACCGATGAGGCTGCATTGATGGGCACTGGTGAGGCTGCATTGATGGGCACTGGTGAGGCTGCATTGATGGGCACTGATCAGGCTGCATTGATGGGCACTGATCAGGCTGCATTGATGGGCACTGATGAGGCCGCATTGATGGGCACTGCTGAGGCTGAATTGATATGCATTGGTGAGGCTGCATTGATGAGCACTGATCAGGCTGCATTGATGGGCATTGGTGAGGCTGAGCTGATGGGCACTGGTGAGGTTGCTTTGATGGGTACTGGTGAGGCTGCATTGATGTGCATTGGTGAGGCTGTATTAATGGGCACTGATGAGGCTGCTTTGATGGGCACTGGTGAGGCCTGCATTGATTGGCACTGGTGAGGCTGCATTAATGGGCACCGATGAGGCTGCATTGATGGGCTCTGGTGAGGCTGCATTGATGGGCATTGGTGAGGCTGAGCTGATGAGCATTGATGAGGCTGCATTGATTGGCACTGGTGAGGCTGCATTAATGGGCACTGATGAGGCTGTATTAATGGGCACTGGTTAAGCCTGCATTGATGGGCACTGGTGAGGCTGCATTGATGGGCACTGATGAGGCTGCATTAATGGGCACTGATGAGGCTGCATTGATGGGCTCTGGTGAGGCTGCATTGATGAGGCTGCACTGATTGGCACTGGTGAGGCTGCATTGATTGGGCATTGGTGAGGCTGCATTGATGGGCATTGGTGAGGCTGCATTAATGTGCTCTGATGAGGCTGTATTGATGGGCATTGGGGAGGTTGAGCTGATGAGCACTGGTAAAGCTGCATTGATTGGCACTGGTGAGGCTGCATTGATGGGCTCTGGTGAGGCTGCATTGATGGGCATTGGTGAGGCTGAGCTGATGGGCACTGATGAAGCTGCATTGAATGGCACTGGTGAGGCTGCATTGATGGGCTTTGGTGAGGCTGCATTGATGGGCACTGGTGAGGCTGCACTGATGGGCACTGGTGAGGCTGCATTGATGGGCACTGGTGGGGCTGCATTGATGGGCACTGGTGAAGCTGCATTGATGGGCACTGATGATGCTACATTAATGGACACTGATGAGGCTGTATTGATGGGCACTGATGAGGCTGTATTGATGGGCACTGGTGAGGCTGCATTGATAAGCACTGATGAGGCTGCATTAATGGGCTTTGGTGAGGCTGCATTGATGGGCATTGGTGAGGCTGCATTGATGAGCACTGATAAGGCTGCATTGATGGGCTCCGGTGAGGCTGCATTGATGGGCATTGGTGAGGCTGAGCTGATGAGCACTGATGAAGCTGCATTTATTGGCACTAGTAAGGCTGCATTGATGGCCATTGGTGAGGCTGCATTGATGGGCACTAATCAGGCTGCATTGATGGGCACTGATCAGGCTGCATTGGTGGGCACTGATGAGGTTGCATTTATGGGCACTGGTGACCCAAGCAGCAACCAGCAAGTGAGCCTAACCCCCCCATGATGACGGGCTTGGGCTGGACTTACTTTAAAATGTGGGAGGGGTTATCAAATTTGCCTTCTGGCTGAAGCCCCTGGTCTTGTTCCCACCAAGGAACACCCCTGACCTGAGGATAGTCCCCTCACTGGGTATATGGAAGGGCTTGCAACCATTTTAAGGACCTTTTATGGGTAAAGGGGCTATGGTGTATTTGTTGACATGCATCCTTTGCCATGCCATGCTACCTAATCTCTCTCTTTGGGGTTCCCCGGGTCATTCACAGGACTGCTAGGACTAGAGGTCCCTGGGTGGAATGGTCAGATCTCAGGAGGGGATGTTGGGTCGGGACAAGGGGTGGGCTGGAGTGGAGGGTGCCCAGTGTACAGTGATGGGATGGGATGGGCAGACCCTCATCACACCCAACCTCCAGATCAGCGGGCAGAACAGCTGTGACACTGCTCCAACAGCAAAAAACACACCACGCATTGGAAACCACCTTCTAGTTGCTCGAAAGCAAGCAATTGGCCATGCATGTACAGTGCACACTCCATGCCAGCCAGAACAAGGGGGCAGAGTTGGTGGAGGGTGGTGCACCCAAGGCCTGGATCAAGGGGTGGGCAGGAGGGGCAACTGCCCTGGGCACAGCAGAGCAAAGGGGCGTAGAATGGACACAGGGCAGTAAACCTATTCTATGGCATGCAGTGGGGGAGGGGGCGCAACTCCGCATCCTTGTCCTTGGTGCTGAACCAGCCTGTCCTGGCACTCTGTGGCAGAGTGAATGACACAGTGGCAACGGCTCCAATGATTAGTTCCCCAGATCTTTAACCTCTGGGTGCCATCAGCACGCAAATATGCGTCCACTCTGTGGGTGGGCCTTGGCGCCAAGCAGGGCTGCTGATAGAAATTGCGGGGCCCCGCACAGACTATTTGACAGCCCCCCCCCAAGAAAGTATTAAAGCTATTTGGCTAAAAATACAATAAAACTATTGGCAGACACAAATACAACAAAACTCACAGAATTCCTCCTAAATCTAAGAGACGCAATTGTCATCTGTCACTAATCTCCCCTGTGTGCTCCGGGCCCCCCACACCAGGGCTGGCTGTACCCCCCTATCAGCGGCCCTGGCGCCAAGTGGCCGCATATTTGCGTGTAGCATTGCAAAAACAGCTGTGCCGAGAACTCACGCTCCCGGCACAGTCACTGGAAGCTAGAGGAAAGCTTCCCAATCATGTGACAGCCAATCACGGTGGTCACATGGTTATAAAACCCCGCCCCGCCTCCCGGCATCTGAAACCCCTTAAAGGGCCAAGTAGGCACTGCTTTCAAGGGTATAATGGATTTTTTAACTGTCAGAGGATAGGGAGGCAGCACATAGAGTTCAGGCGGATGTCAGGCGGTGAGGTTGTGACCTCTATAGATCAGTTTCAGGGTCCGCACTGACGAGGCATGGATTAGAAATGAGAAGCCTGGAGACCACCCCCCCATACCGCTCCCATGACAGCTTTACATGGAGTATTCATTATGGGGTCGTTATTATGTTCAACTCCAAGGAAATTTAGGACGGCGAATGATGTGATGGATGAGCCGCATGCAGAACTACAATTAATTGGAGAGATAAATGTTTGAAGTCTGAGGAACAAAAAATGATGGAATAATGTGAGATTTTATTGCCCCCCATCTGCTCCTCGGCTGTACATCACTTCCCAGGAGAACGTTCACCACCAGCCATGGAGACCAAACACGGGAGGCATTAACCATGAAGCTTCCTCTGATGCCGGGTCTCTGTGCTTCTCTAGGCAATGCAGAGAAGAAAGCACAGAGGGGGCGCCAGGCTAAGTGCAGCGTTAATAGCAATCGATTTATTAAACACAAGACAAAGGGCCTCTCCCATCTTGAAGGATCTCGCAGACGTTTGTGTAGGTCGTACGGCCAGGCTTGGAGCTCTCCCGGGGAGGTCCTGGATGGAAAAGTAGAGCTGCGTGGATGGATGACGGCGGGAAGTGGCCAACCGCCACGTTAACCAGCGTGGAACACAAATGGGACATCACTCAGGAGGCCGTGCTGGCGCTCCACAGCTCCCGACCTCTAGCGCCACTGTTTTCCTTTTATATACATCTATGAAATGCGTGGGAGGAGCTATGCAAATATCAATGTAGCGCCCCCCATAGTGTAGGTGCTTTAATTTTGTAGATTTTTGATAGGAAAGGAAATATCTAGTCAGGCCTGAATGTTTTGATCTGGGCTTGGGAGTGGCTCAGGGAGGGGCTGGAGATAGAGGGAAGGAACACCCCTTGGAGATCCCTCCCCCTTGAGCTTGGAAAGTTCTGGAAAGGGGGATGGAGGAGGAGGTGTCACTTCCTGATATATGACAAGGGGCTCTGACCAATCCAGCGGCTAGATTGGCAGGGGGCAGGCCTCCTTAAATACAGCAGTCTGCCAGCAGATGCCAGGAGAGTTTGGGTGGAAGAGCGAGGATGTAGCTGGAGCTGCGGAGCAAGGCCTCGTCAGGGAGGGGATCCCCAATCTGGGGGTGAACCTGAGGCCTGGGGCTTGGGTGCAGCCAGGAGGGGGAGTCGGCTCCTGGAGCTGCACAGGAGAAGCAGGAGAGCAGCTGAGGTCTACATGGAAGGAGACTCTTTAAAGGAATCCACCAAATAGTCGGTGAGTGGAGGCCCCTGGGAGTTGGAGGAGACGGCTGGGACAGTCTGGGGAGGTGAGAGAGGGCAGTCTGTGGAAGCCGGGAGGAACCAACCAAGGGTAAGGAAAGCCATTAGACAGGACAGACCAGATGGGTCTGGAGGATGGGCTGGGAGTAGTAGTTCATCCAAAGGCCCGGCTAGCACCCACGTACTTTGCCACACAAGAGAGGCTGTTTGGTTTCAGTGAGGCTTTCACCCTGGTCGTTAGGTCGCTAGGATGTCGGCAAATGTAGTGGAGCAATCAGTGGAGGAGATGTCGATTGCTTCTGGCTGCTCTGGATCTCGCAGGATGTAGGTTTGATTGTCCTCCCCTGCCTTCCCGAAGCTTCTAGAACATAGAGGGCTAGGCAAGGCAAATCTGAATATTTATTGTGCTCCAGCCAATCCCTGGGGATCCCTGCTCAGATGGAGGCTAGGGAGGCATATAAATAGTCTGGAACGTGGAGCAGCGGGGTCTTCTCCCTGTCTGGGTGGGTGGGGGGTGGCAACCTGCAGCAGATAACCTGATTTCAGTAGCTGTTTATTGAGGTATCAGCTGTGGCAGAGCTGGAGGGGCAATCACTTAGGACCCCTTCTGGGACTAATCAAAGGACTCCTCTTGGGAACCTGGTCTGGAGAGCTCAGTGGGGAAAGTCCGGTGGACTCTGAGGCTCTCAAGAAGAAGGTCGGTCCTTCGAAATGTGTCAGCCGGTTAGGTCCTAGTTGGGGCCCTTGGCTCGGTTGGAGGTCGTGGTCATCTACCAATGAACAGCCACTCACGTGGCCTGATGAGCTTTTATTGAGTAGACATCTGAATGTTTTATTCCTTCAATAAATACCTTGGATAATGCGCTAGGCCAGTGCGGCCTCTCTGGACACTCCAAACCCTAGAGGGCAGCAAAGCCACTTATGTATTATCCACTGCCTGGGCATCATGGGCATCATAACCACTACATGGCCCACCCACTCCTGCGCAGGAGGGTGTCGTTTACATTGCGAGTAGACACGTGCGGCTCGTTTTGCTCCGAATGAAAATTCAGACGAATGTATCCGAATTTCCGAATTACAATAGCACCGAATTTAAAGGAATCTGAAATAACGAAAAAAAAAATTCGGACGAAATTCAAATAGTTTTCGAATACTTTTCGGATTTGAATAGTTTTCCGATTTCCAAAGAGAATAAAATAGAACAGAAATTAAAGGAATAGAATAGAAAAAAAAAATAATAGACTAGAAAAGAATATAACAGAAGATAAAAGAATAGAATATAGTAGAGTAAAACAGAGCAAAATAGAATAGAAAATAAAAGAACAGAATAGAATAGAATAACATAGAATGTAACCATCTTCTGAAATTCGAATTTCAAATGGAATAAATTTGAATACGAATACATAAGAAAAAAATAGAATAGAAAATAATAGAATAGAAAAAAAGAATAGAATATAAATAATATAACCATTTCCCAAAATTCAAATTTAATCAATTTGAATTTGAATAGAATAGAAAAGAATAGATTAGAATAGAATAGAAAGAATATAACCATTTCCCAAAATTCAAATTGTTTTAATTTGAATTTGAATAGAATAGAAAAGAATAGATTAGATTAGAATAGAAAATAACAGAATAGTATAGAAAAAAAAACAACAGAATAGAATAGAATGAATAAAACCAACTTCTGAAATTCTAATCTCGAATAGAATAAATTTGAATTGAAAATAATAGAATAGAAAAGAATATAATAGAATAAACAAATAAAAAATATATAATTTAAAAATAGAATAGAATAGATTAAAATAGAAAGAATAGATTAATTTCCCAAAATTCAAACAAAATCAATTCCAATTTGAAAAGAATAGAAAAGAATAGATTAGAATAGGAAGATGGTTATATTAATTGTTTTCTATTCTATTTTAGTGTTTGTTTTCTATACTATTGTGTTATTTTCTATTCTACTCTACTCTATTCTATTCAAATTCGAATTGATTCTGTTAGAATTTTGGAAAATGGTTATTTTTTTTCTGTTCTATTCTATTGTTTTTTTAATTGCATTCTTTTATTATCTATTCGAATTTCAGAAGATGGTTATAATCTTTCTATTTTATTCTTTTATTCTTTTTTTTATTCTATTCTGTTCTTTTATGTTCTATTCTATTTTGTTCAGTTTTACTCTATTATATTATATTATTTTATTTTCTGTTATATTCTTTTCTATTGTATTCTATTTTTTCTCTGTTTTATTTTATTCTCTTTGGAAAACGGAAAACTCATCAAATTCGAAAAGGAATAAACAAAACGAATTCCGCAAACGAATGAAACGAATCGAACGAAAAACAAATCTATGCAAATAATGAATCGAAACGAAACAAAATAAACATTTTCATTGTGAGTGCTGAGCTGAGCCCCGGGTTCCAATGACTGTGAGTTGTATTCCCTGTAGATTACAAAAGTGGGGGTTCCGTCCCTCCCACCCCTAGCGAGAGACGGTGAATATCACCCTTCACCCCAAGCAAGAAAACCCCTCCCCCAGAATCCCAGAATCCCCTCCCCCAGAATCCCAGACTGATCATTGAGCCAGAATGTCTGACATGCTACCAAGTGCCTGGCTGCCTCTGCACCATTCACCTAAAATCCATTCAATAAGGCAGTCCATTCATTTGATATCCATTCATTAGGGCAGTCCATTCATTTAAAATCCATTCAATAAGGTAGTCCATTCATTTAATATCTATTCACAAGGGCAGTCCATTCGATTAATATTCATTCATTAGGGCAGTCTATTTATTTAATATTCATTCTTTAGGGTAGTCCATTCCTTTTAAAATCTATTCATTATGACAGTCCATTCATTGAATATCCAATCATCAAGGTAGTCCATTCATTGAATATCCATTCATTAGGGCAGTTCATTCATTTAATATCCATTCATTAGGGCAGTCCATTCATTTAAAATCCATTCACCAGGGCAGTCCATTCATTTAATATCCATTCACAAGGGCAGTCCATTCATTTGATATCCATTCATTAGGGTAGTCCATTACTTTAAAATCAGTTCACTAAGGCAGTCCATTCTAATAATATTCATTCGTTAGGGTAGTCCATTCCTTTAAAATCTATTCATTATGACAGTCTGTTCATTTAATATACTCTCATTAAGGCAGTTCATTCATTTAATATACATTCATTAGGGCAGTCCATTCATTGAATATCCAATCATCAAGGCAGTCCATTCATTGAATATCCAATCATCAAGGCAGTCCATTCATTGAATATCCAATCATCAAGGCAGTCCATTCATTTAATATCCCTTCATTATGGCAGTCCATTCATTTAATATCCATTCATTAGGGCCGTCCATTCCTTTAAAATCCATTCATTAGGGCAGTCCATTCATTTAATATCCATTCTTTAGGGCCATCCATTCCTTTAAAATCCATTCATTAGGGCAGTCCATTTCACTAAGTCCATTTGATTAATATTCATTCGTTAAGGTAGTCCATTCCTTTAAAATCTATTCATTATGACAGTCTGTTCATTGAATATACTCTCATTAAGGCAGTCCATTCATTGAACATCCATTCATTAGGGCAGTCCATTCATTTAATATCCATTCACCAGGGCAGTCCATTCCTTTAAAATCCATTCATTTGGGTAGTCCATTCATTTAAAATACATTTAATAAGGTAGTCCATTCATAAAAAATCTATTCACAAGGGCAGTCCATTCATTTGATATCCATTCATTAGGGCAGTCCAATCATTTAATATCCATTCATTTAAAATCATTTCACTAAGGCAGTCCATTCGAATAATATTCATTCATTAGGGTAGTCCATTCCTTTAAAATCTATTCATTATGACAGTCTGTTCATTTAATATACTCTCATTAAGGCAGTCCATTCATTTAATATCCATTCATTAGGGCAGTCCATTCATTGAATATCCAATCATCAAGGCAGTCCATTCATTTAATATCCATTCATTAGGGCAGTCTATTTATTTAATATCCATTCACCAGGGCAGTCCATTCATTTATTATCCATTCATTAGGGCAGTCCATTCATTTAATATCCATTCATTAGGCACATGCCATTCATTGGCCAAGCAACATGCATTGCTTGGCCAATGAATGGCAAATGAATAGCACCGCACTGAGCTAAGGTGTGTAATGTGTCACAGCAATGTTCATGGACCCTAAAATGGACATCGTTCCCCCTATAAACAGCCTATAAAAGTTCTTTGGGGGACGTCCCACCATTGGAAGGGGAGGAGTTTAGAACTTCTCACTTCCTGTGTGAATGCGGAGAGCCCCTTTTATGTGGAATCTCAGGAACAGACGGGGTTAACCCCAGGAAAGGGAATGAATAAAATCTTGCGGTGCACTAAGACTCCTGGTTATTTCTGATAAATTATTCTCATTTTTTTTTATTTTTTATAAAATAACTGAAAATAGAATTTCTTCAAATAAAAGCGTGGCAGCCCCGGGGCACAGAACATTCCTTTCATATGAAAATGACGATCGCTGGAACCATCAGGCAAACGATTACAGAACAAATTGCTTAAACCGCATCAAAACAGCGCGCTTTAAAGTTTGACAACAATCGGGGCGCCGATCGGATTAAAGATGAACCTTTTAACCGGAACGCATTTTGTTTTACATAAATTAATGCGGCAGCCGAGGGAGAAAAAAACGCTGAGCCGCGCGAAAAAAAAGAGAAGATCTAAACAATGCAAATTGGTCATTTGAATGGCGATGGGTGGATTGGCGAGCGGCGCGCCGGCGAGCGACGTCCTAAAAATAAGAGGGCGGCCTCAGAGCCCAAAACTATTTTTACTTCTCTTCTGAAAAGGATTTGGAATTTTCACAGTTGGCTTCCCTCCCTGAGATTCTGCGTAATGACGTCTTTATCAATGGGCGCGTTCCTGCGGCACCGGATGGCGGCGGCACCGCGCTGCGAGGCGAAACCATCGGGGGCTCAATGGCGGGAGCCACAGCAACCTCTCCCCACAGGAACCTCTCCACACAGGAACCTCTCCCCACAGGAACCTCTCCCCACAGGAACCTCTCCCCACAGGAACCTCTCCCCACAGCAACCTCTCCCCACAGCAACCTCTCCCCACAGGAACCTCTCCCCTCAGCAACCTCTCTCCACAGGAACCTCTCCCCACAGCAACCTCTCCCCACAGGAACCTCTCCCCACAGGAACCTCTCCCCACAGCAACCTCTCCCCACAGCAACCTCTCCCCACAGGAACCTCTCCCCACAGGAACCTCTCCCCACAGCAACCTCTCCCCACAGGAACCTCTCCCCACAGCAACCTCTCCCTCTCCAACGACACCCCTCTCCAAGGACACCCCTCTCCAACGACACCCCTCTCCAACGACACCCCTCTCCAACGACACCCCTCTCCAAGGACACCCCTCTCCA
>BLSH010460275.1:284604-305083 GCA_018402905.1 Glandirana rugosa | reverse complement strand
GGCCCCCCCCCCCCCCCGATAAATTGATTTCAGCGGGAGTTCAGAGTTTTGAGTTAGAGACGAGTTTGTTGGGTGCCCAAGCAGTTCGGATAAGAGAGGAGTTTGAAGTGCCCAAGTTCATCTCTACTGACCATCAATGTGTAGCGCCCTCCTGGTTTGGGGGTTAGTGAATTTATATAGTTTTTGGCTTTCTCTGCTTAACAAGAGAGCAGATAGGTAAATGTAGATGCTGTCTGCTTATCAGAGAGCCTTGAATTGAGTAAGGTCTGCTCAGTGTGCTCTGGTGCTGATTCATGTGGTCTGGAAAGTTTTACACTGTCCAGTAGTATGGGTTCCTATTGGACAGTGGGAGGAAAACCCCAGCCAGTGGCAGCAGGGGTATCTGGATGCAGTTCTGACCAATTACCAGGGGAGGTGCCCCACTGCATTTTCGGTGAATGTATCCATATAAAAAGGAGCATGGGCTCAAGGTCAGGAGTTCCTGCCCACAGAGACCTAAGGGGTGGAGGTGTGTATTCAGTATATAATGGTATAATAATGCTATGGGGCTGGTATAATAATACTATGAGGCTGGTATAATAATGCTATGGGGCTGGTATAATAATACTATGGGGTTGGTATAATAATACTATGGGGCTGGTATAATAATACTATGGGGCTGGTATAATAATACTATGGGGCTGGTATAATAATACTATGAGGCTGGTATAATAATGCTATGGGGCTGGTATAATAATACTATGGGGCTGGTATAATAATGCTCTGGGGTTGGTATAATAATGCTCTGGGGCTAATATAATAATGCTATGGGGCTGGTATAATAATACTATGGGGTTGGTATAATAATATTATGGGGCTGGTATAGTAATACTATGGGGCTAGTATAGTAATACTATGGGGCTGGTATAGTAATACTATGGGGTTGGTATAATAATACTATGGGGCTGGTATAATATTACTATGAGGCTGGTATAATAATACTATGGGGTTGGTATAATAATACTATGGGGCTGGTATAATAATGCTATGAGGCTGGTATAATATTACTATGAGGCTGGTATAATAATACTATGGGGCTGGTATAATAATACTATGGGGCTGGTATAATAATACTATGGGGTTGGTATAATAATACTATGGGGCTGGTATAATATTACTATGAGGCTGGTATAATAATACTATGGGGTTGGTATAATAATACTATGGGGCTGGTATAATAATACTATGGGGTTGGTATAATAATACTATGGGGCTGGTATAATAATGCTATGAGGCTGGTATAATAATACTATGGGGTTGGTATAATAATACTATGGGGCTGGTATAATATTACTATGAGGCTGGTATAATAATGCTATGGGGTTGGTATAATAATACTACACTGCACTCAATACTGAAAATTAAATCTTCATATGTAAGGGGGCACAGCCCACATACTCGGGGTCTATTGTTTTCACCAAGTCCCCCCTTTGCCTTTTATTATCAGTCTCAAGGTCTGGGAACTCCTGATTGTGTTGCAGATGAAGAATTCTCAAAATGTTTTCCCCGCATGTTCAGGCCTGCCAGGCTGCATGCTCAGATAAGGGTCTGGTATTGATTTTGGGGGGAGACCCCACACTTTTTTTTGTGTGTGTGAGGTCTCCTAGACATCCATACCAGACCTTTACCAAGGATAAATACTGCATCTGGTATGTGTTTTTAGGGGGAACCCCACACCTATATTATTTTTGTGGGCAGTTCCCAGCCCCCAAGCACGTTATTTCACAACCCCTTGGTTATTGGCCTCAAAAACGGCCATTACTATTTTTTTTAACTTTATGTTAGTGGGGTTCAGATTTGTCACCCCCAACTAAAAGTTTGGTGTGGAGGAACTCGAGTGTCCTGAACAGAGCCCTGACCTCAACCCTACTGAACATCTTTGGGAGGAATTGGAATGTTGATGGCAAGCCAGGTCTTATTTTGGTGCCCAACGTGAGGCCCAACATGCGAGCCAGGTCTTCTCATCCAATATCAGTACCTGACCTCACAAATGGGCACAAATAACCATAGACACCCTCCAACATTTTGTGGAAAGCCTTCCCAGAAGAGTGCAGGATAGTATAGCTGCAACTCCATATTAATGCCCATGGAGGGAGGGGAAACTCTATGAAAAGGGCCATGGTTTTTGGAATGAAATGCCCAGCTCCATAATGACATCATTTGATCAGTTTGGGGTGGAGGAACTCAAGTGGCCTGTGCAGAGCCCTGACCTCATCCCTACTGAACACCTTTTTTGGGAATGCTGATTGTGAGCCAGGTCTTCTCATCCCATATCATTACCTCGCCTCACATATGGACACAAATTCCCACAGACACCCTCCAAAATCTTGTGGAAAGCCATTCCCACTCCAAGTGTTGAGAATGCTACAGCCACAAAAGAGGTGGCAACTCCAAACCAATGTCCATAGGGGGGGTGGAACTCTATTATAAGGGCCATGGTTTTCGGATCGAGATGTCCAGCTCCATAAAGACATGGTTTGATGAGTTTGGTGCGGAGGAACTTGAGTGT
Organism: Glandirana rugosa; assembly: GCA_018402905.1. Classification (NCBI taxonomy): domain Eukaryota; kingdom Metazoa; phylum Chordata; class Amphibia; order Anura; family Ranidae; genus Glandirana; species Glandirana rugosa. The sequence continues at coordinate 302,535 of BLSH010460275.1, read as the reverse complement.
CCTGAGCAGGGACCTGACCTCAACCCTACTGAACACCTTTGGAATGAATTGGAACACCAATGGTAACCCAGGTCTTCTCATCCAACATCACTACCTGACCTCACAAATGGGCACAAATTACCACAGATACCTTCTGAAATGTTGTGGAAAGCCTTCCCAGAAGTGTGGAGGATGTTATAGCCACAAAAGAGGGGGCAACTGCATATTAATGGCCTTGGGGAAGTGGGGGGGGGCTCTATAATAATGGCAATGGTTTTTGGAATGAGATGTCCATCTCCATAAAGACATGGTGTTTTACCAGTTTAGTGTGGAGGAACTCGAGTGTCTTGTACAGAGCCCTGACCTCAACCCTACTGATCACCTTTGGGGTTGAATTTCAGACCCAATGGTGAATCAGGTCTTCTCATCAAACATCAGTACCTGACCTCACAAATGGCCACCAATTCCCACAGACACCCTTCAAAAGTTTGCAGAAAGCCTTCCTAGAAGAGTGGAGGATGGTATAGCTGCGGATAGAACAGACACTTCAGACCAATGATATCATATTAGTACACAGACTGCAGTCCCCGCAACAAAGATGTAAGACTACCAAAGCCCTGAAAAAGGGGGAGCCTCAATATCCTGAAACATGTTGGCTATACTTATGTCATACACTAATTAAGTGATCACTGTTTTGAAACCTGATGGAGTTTTCAAGAATTTCTATTCACACATGCCACTCCTTATCTTACCCTGCAATCCAAACCCTACTGAGAACCTTTGGGATGAATTGGAACACCAATTGTGAGCCAGGTCTTCTCATCCAACATCAGTACCTTACCTCAGAAATGGGCACAAATACCCATGGACACCCTCCAACGTTTCATGGGAAGACTTCCCAGAAGAGTAGAGTCAGCTCAATAAGGACATGGGTTGACCAGTTTGGACCAGCTCCATAAAGACATGGGATTACCAGTTTGGCCCAGCTCCATAATGACATGGGTTTACCAGTTTGGTCCAGCTCCATAAAGACATGTGTTGATCAGTATGGACCAGCTCCATAAAGATATGGGTTTACCAGTTTGGACCAGCTCCATAAAGATATGGGTTTACCAGTTTGGACCAGCTCCATAAAAACATGGGTTGACCAGTTTGGAACAGCTCCTTAAAGACATGGGTTGACCAGTATAGACCAGCTCCATAAAGACATGGGTTGACCAGTATAGACCAGCTCCATAAAGACATGGGATGACCAGTTTGGACCAGCTCAATAAACACATGGGTTTACCAGTTTGACCCAGCTCCATAAAGATATGGGTTTACCAGTTTGACCCAGCTCCTTAAAGACATGGGTTTACCAGTTTGGACCAGCTCCATAAAGATATGGGTTGACCAGTTTGGACCAGATCCATAATGACATGGGTTTACCAGTTTGACCCAGTTTCTTAAAGACACGGTTTGACCAGTTTGGACCAGCTCCATAAAGATATGGGTTGACCAGTTTGGACCAGCTCCATAAAGACATGTGAACTGTGTACATCAAAAGTGCAGCGCTACTGAAACATCAAAAATAGTGTACAAAATCCTTGAATAAATTCATATAGATGCAGGGCCGGCTCTACCACTAGGCGGAGTAGGCGGCCGCCTAGGGCGCACTGCCGCCTAGGGGCGCCTGGCCACTGTTGATCTGTCACTGGCTGCTCTGCATTGATTCATGTAAAAACTGACACTGTCTGACTGAGATAATGAGATTGTATTATCACATGCCATTTACAAATGTGTATAGAAATAGTGACTGACCTGCCAAATACCCCCCCTCCGCGAGGCTGTATTTGATGGGCACAGGTGAAGCTGTATATGATGGGCACATGTGAGGTTGTATTGATTGGTGCTGATCAGGCTGCAATTCATTGGCACTGATAAGGCTGGGCAGGGAAAAGGGGGTGGAGTCAGGGGTAGAGCCAAGGGGGGGGGCGACAAAATGAGGTTTCGCCTAGGGTGTCAGAAATCCTTGCACCAGCCCTGTATAGATGTAGATGTAGATGTAGATAAAAGGCCCGTTGATAGATAAGCAGGTCTGCCTCACCCAGACCTGCTTATCTATCATCGCGCCTTTTATCTACTATGATTGGAATTCCAAATCGCTTGTGACGTTTTAACTATGTAAGTGTGATTCCTTTAATAAATGATGCTGGTCATTCAGTATTACACTATGTAGCACCTTTGTCTCATTGAGGTTTACTGTGACCACATACTGGATTCTCCTCTTCATCTGATACTCCCTGGTCTATGTATGCCTATGGTCCTGGAAAGCTACCATTATAGTGGATGCCATCCAGTGTTGAAAGTGCTGACCATCTGAGGATTTGGAGTACCTCTGACGATTTTAACCCTATGCGTATATGCTCTACTATTTCTGGTAAGAGTACCTCATCCTGACTTTTTCTTCTATGATCACTTATAGACTTTACTTTTTCAATTCAATTTATATGAATTTATTCAAGGATTTTGTACACTATTTTTGATGTTTCAGTAGCGCTGCACTTTTGATGTACACAGTTCACTGGTCCAATTTGAGAATATTGTTGTGCTGGTGGCTTTTTTTGGTTTTTGTTTTTTGGGAGCGCAGTAATTCTCCCTTTCTTCTTTCCATAAAGACATGGGTTGACCAGTTTGGACCATCTCTATAAAGACATGGGATGACCAGTATAGACCAGCTCCATAAAGACATGGGATGACCAGTATAGACCAGCTCCATAAAGACATGGGATGACCAGTATAGACCAGCTCCATAAAGACATGCTTTGACCAGTTTGGACCAGCTCTATAAAGACATGGGTTGACCAGTTTGGACCAGCTCCATAAAGACATGGGTTGACCAGTTTGGACCAGCTCTATCAAGACATGGGTTTACCAGTTTGGACCAGCTCCATAAAGACATGGGTTGACCAGTTTGGACCAGCTCCATAAAGACATGGGTTTACCAGTTTGGACCAGCTCCATAAAGACATGGGTTGACCAGTTTGGACCAGATCCATAATGACATGGGTTTACCAGTTTGGACCAGCTCTATAAAGACATGAGTTGACCAGATTGGATGAGCTCTATAAAGACATGCTTTGACCAGTTTGGACCAGATCCATAATGACATGGGTTGACCAGTTTGGACCAGCTCCATAAAGACATGGGTTGACCAGTTTGGACCAGCTCTATCAAGACATGGGTTGATCAGTTTGGACCAGCTCTATAAAGACATGGGTTGATCAGTTTGGACCAGCTCTATAAAGACATGGGTTGATCAGTTTGGACCAGCTCTATAAAGACATGGGTTGACCAGTTTGGACCAGCTCTGTAAAGACATGGGTTGATCAGTTTGGACCAGCTCTATAAAGACATGGGTTGACCAGTTTGGACCAGCTCTATAAAGACATGGGTTGACCAGATTGGACCAGCTCTTTAAAGACATGGGTTGACCAGTTTGGACCAGCTCCATAAAGACATGGGTTGATCAGTTTGGACCAGCTCTATAAAGACATGGGTTGACCAGTTTGGACCAGCTCTATAAAGACATGGGTTGACCAGATGGGCCCGGCTCTTTAAAGACATGGGTTGACCAGTTTGGTGTGGAGGAACTCCAGTGTCCTGTACAGAGCCCTGACCTCATCCCTACTGATCACCTTTGGGATGAATTTTAACACCAATTGTGAACCAGGTCTTCTCATCCAACATCAGTACCTGACCTCAGAAATGCTCTTTTAGCTAAATGGGCACAAATTGGCTCTTTAATCCATTTCCACCTCCCCCAATCTGAGCTCTGTTGTACAGGAGCAGCAAGAGACTGATACCAGGTCATACACAGCTTGTATGTTAAAAAATGGAATTAGATTATGACGAATACCGAGCTCCATTGGCGTACGTCCTTCATATCTGCCTGGTCGTCAGCTTTAAATCTCCGCATTCCCTTGAATCATATCATCTCCCCTTCTCCTTCCTCTGCAGGTCTCTTTCCTCTCGTCCTTCTCTGCTGAAATATTTTTACCGCGTTGTCATTTTTTTTCTCCCCGAATTTCCAGGAGTTAAGTAGCTGTGTAATGGGAGCCATAAAGGGACGTTTAAATTGGGAGAAAGTATAATGTTTCCATTAAGAAAGGCAGGTGATTGGTTTTCATGAACATAAAGATTCCTCTGCAGCTTCCTAAAATCCGTTTAATGTGGATAACTAAATGTGAATTATTCATATTTCAGTGGCGATGGACAATAAAACATATGTTGGCTGCCCTGAGATACGGGGATGGCGAGGAGAGGCGCTGGGAGAGAATCGCACAGCTGCCACAGAGGGGTCCAGGTGTATCCACCATCCGGCGAGATCGCAGATTGCGGCAAAGGGGAACGGATATCGTTCTTTACTTATTTTCCTTCATTTGGTTAGTATTAAAGTAGAACTCCTGCCAAAAAAAAAAAACAGTCAATCAAAAGACGTCAAAAGAATCATTTTTTTGTTTCACTCATCACCATTGAGCCAAATAATGTAAATGAAGAGCGACCTACTCCAAACCCAACTGGAGTGCAGATGAAGATGCCAAATGGGCTCAGCCAACGCTCCTCCACAAACCTCACCCCCTTGCACATTTTGCCCGGTCCGGCAGGGGGGTCAATCTCTGTCCAAGCCCCAGTGGGTGGGGTGAAATGCATGGGGGGGGGGTGAGGTTTGTGTATTGAGCAGCGTTGGCTGAGGCCATTTGACATCTTCACCTACACTGCAGTTGGGTCACTACTGGGTGAGTGAGCTTAACACTGGCACCCCATTTCTGAGGACCAGGGGGACTGCACCTTCCCTTCTGCTTACCAATCCTTATACTGCATTGGTTCTCAACTCCGGTTCTCGGGACCCACCAACAGGCCAGATTTTAAGTATTACCTTGGGGAGATGCAGACTAGAATACTGCAATCACTGAGCAGCAAATGATATCACCTGTGATGCATTTCAGTTATCCTGCAAACCTGGCCTGTTGGGGGGTCCCGAGGACCGGAGTTGAGAACCACTGTTATACTGGGTCACCTTTGAGCCATAGTTGTTCCATGCAGTACTTCTTTTCTGCCACTAGATGTCTAATGCTCCAGGTTAAATGATGGGCACCATCATTCCATTAACTTCCTCTGAATCATGGCTGCCATTGACCCACCTCCTGGGGTTCTGCACAGAGCAGCATTAATATGTGTGCGCCATTCAGCGTGATGTCATTGGCCCGACAAGAAGACCCATAAAAAAAGATGTATTGCTTGTAAAACAGGAGAGGGGTTGCGGTGGCATGGGATACTCCAGAAATAGGAGGACACACGTCACTAGGTGAAACTTGTTTGGACAGTCCTTAAACCAGAAACAAAGGGGAAGGTCAGAACGGAGACCCTATAAGAGCTGTCTCTGAGAAAAGAGCTACCACTGGCACCCCAAAAGTAGAACAGCACACAGTCACTAGGCTCCTGAGCTCAGGTCTAACAATGTCCCAGCCCAGGGCAGTTACACACCTTCCAGCTCCCACCAGGCACTCTTCTGACTGCTTAGTTAGCTCCAAAGGTAGTTATGAATAGGCCCCCCAACTAGGGTTGCCACCTATCCGGGATTCACCCGGACAGTCCGGGTTTGGAATTATGTGTCCGGGTTTCAGTCTGCTTGAAACCCGGACACATTATTCAGATTGGGCTGTGGCTCCCCAAGTAACTGAGATTGTCATGCACAAATCTATTGTCACTCGGGAGCTGCGGGCCGCTGTCTGGGGGCAGGTTCGGCATCAATAGGGAACTGGGGGGGGGGGTGTGATGATGTCAGCAAGAGCGGTTAAGCCACATCCACTGTTTGTGGCGGCATGCTGCATTACCACTCTCCTTGGGGCACCTGCAGATGTCCCAGGTCTTTAATCCTATAGAGTATACTATAAAAAATGCGCCCTGTACAGCTAAAGTGTTCGGGTTTGGCTTGAAGAAAACGTGGCAACCCTACCCCCAACCCTGCTATAGCTGGGACCTCAGTGAACATCAGCAAACTCCAGCAGGACTGCCTCAAAAGGGCAGCAGCCCCTGAGGCTGGGAACTTCTCCGGGGAGGACAAGAACAGGGCTGCTCCAGACCCCTGACCATTTATGTTCCCTCCAGCCACCTACTGGGTCACAATAAATGTTCAAACTGCCCATTTGACTCCCCCAGCCCTCTATGTTCTGGGAAGCCTCCGGAAAGCAGGTCAAAGCAATTCGATCTGCAGCCTGTGAGCTTTAGAGCAGCCCAAAGAAATCAATAGCTGCTCCAATGTTTACAGATGAGCTGAAAAGAGCTAAATTTTCATCCTAGCAACCTACCTATGAGGGCACTATATATATATTGGGGAATGGATGTTCCTCAGTCACCTCCTGTCCTCATTGTGGGAGCCATTCACCATGGTCCTGGGCTCCCCGGAGGAACAAAAGAGCCCGGAAACTGCCATGGGTGCTTCCAGCAAGGGGGAAGAAGAAGGGTGGTGGCGGGGGTGGGCTCACATCTTTAGAGCCTCATAAAAGTGATTGGGTGGCTCTAGAGCTGCTCAGGTCACTTTTATTTGAAAGTTCCTTTGCCGACTGTAAAAATCAATATTAAGCTCACAATTTCAACAGCAGCCTTGAGCTTGCTTTAACCCTTTATCTACTGCACTGTTTATAAGCGCACCTTGGTAGACAAGGCGTTAAAACTGGAACATCAGTCAATTTTTCTTTCTTGGTTGGAAGCTTAATGTTCATGTCCCTGTAGGCAGGCGCAGCCTATTTTCTCCACTGCAGGTGGCGCTCCATCACAGCAGCATTGCAGAGAGAGAGGAAGGCAAGGGGAACATGGTTCCTCTATGGTTTCCTGGGTCACTGGGGAATACTGCCTTCCCATGTGACCTTGGTGGCCATCTTGGGTCAAGCATCGTCTATTAAAGACCCTGGCTCCTGGGCTTTGCGCACATTTTGCGTGTGGGTAGTGTATGGACAGTAGGGTTGCCACCTTTTCTTCAAGTCAAACCCGAACACTTTAGCGGCACACAGCAATTTTTTTTATACGTATATTTTGCTATTAAATAACATTTCTAATCATATGAAGTTAACATAAGACTCCCCCTTTACATCAGAGTTCCCCTTGTACATCAGAGTCCACAGAGTTCCCCTTTTACATCTGATCTTGCAGCGTTCCCTTTCACTGAAAGGGGGTACTCTGCAAACCCTGATGTAAGGGAGAACTCTGGGGACTTTGACATAAGGGATGCTCTGGGAACCCTGATTTAAGGGGGAACACCGAGAACTCTGATGTATGGAGAGGAGCTCACTCACCCTTTGGCAGTCAGCACCTCACATCCAGATGTATCTGAGGCTGCTGAACTTCAAATTTCCGGCCCCCCTTTTTCTGTGGATTGGGGTGTGGGCAGACACAGAGGGGTAGGGGCGGGAGGGAAAGGTGCAGATCGAGCCCTCTCTCCTCTCCCGTCTTTGTGTGTTTGGGGGAGATTATTAGTGTCGGATTTGAGCTGCGTGAAAGAGGGTAACAGGCACTCTCAGCTTAGACAACTGCAGCCAGCAACCCTGCTAGGAAGACATACTCCATTCTGAACAATGTGCCCGGGTTTCAGGCAGTCTGCAACCCGGACACATTACTTCAAACCCGAACTGTCCCGAACAGGTGGCAACCCTAATGGACGGATCACCTCTCTGCCAGGGACAGTGAATAGCAAGAGGTTCTAGAAGTTTAGGGAAAGGTTAGGGACGCGCCATCCTTCCTGGAAGCCTCCCCATTTGGGCACGGACTGCCCACGCTGCATACCACCCTTCAAGACAGACGTTGTTGGCACAACGAGATCTGCTCTGCTACACGTTACTGTTACATTCTGTGAGCAGGGGCGGCCGGTTTATAAGGGGCGCTTGGGCGCTGCCTCCCCACTGGCTAAAAAGAAAAAAAAATAGCCCCCTACAGGAGGCGCCGGTACATTGACAAGTGCGGGACTTGTTAACACAACTCCTATCTCTGCAATTGTCGTGCCGCCGCACCGCGCTTCACCTCCCCACATCCCTGCCTCAGAGATCCAGACAGAGCTTCTCACCCTTTCCTATTGACTGCCAAACAAAGGGTTTGGGCCGGAGTTTGGCTTTAAGAAATATCTGTTAGTAAAACAAAACGTATTAAATAAATAAATCTCCAGCATGATTTTTGATCAATAAATACGACTCCCCGACTTGAAAGCGTTGTCAGCCCCGCTCTGAATTACTCACGTTTTATTTTTTTCCCTAATAGATCACATTAAGCTGTTCCGACATCTGTTAAACGATTTATTTTCCTAAAAGCAAATGAAAGAGATTTGCTAATTTCCGGAGTCACTTCATGAATGTAAAGCTCAGGAGAGAGGCGAACGCGGGAAGGCGGATTAAATCTCCGGGGCTCTCCGACGTCTCAGATCTTCCTTCCCTTCCTATTTGCATCACTCAGGATCTGGCAGATTGCAGGAACGCCGACGCGCCATATTGGGAGGTGAGCGGCGGTGGGACGTAGACGGGCACTTCAAACACCTATCAGGCGCTTTAAGCGGCTTTAAAGTTGGGATGGAATAATTTTACCGTGAAAGGTGGAGATTCAGCCAAACCGCTGAAAGCAGAGCCGAGACACCCACAAAGGGACAACTTCACCTGCCCAGGACTGCCCAGACTCCTGTGTCCCCCCCACCTCTGCTGCAAGGCTACAGAGAGTGGAAGTGGTCTTCATAGCCTCCGTGCCACTGCCCGCCTCCTACATCTATCATCTGTTTACTATCTGCACCATAACTTTATGGCCAACAACTTAACATTGAGTAGGTCCCCCTTTAGCCACCATAACAGCCCTGACTCGCCCAAGCATGGACTCCACTAGCAGGAGCGGCTGGTGAAATTTTAGGATAGGGGGGTGCCAGACCCCGCCCTTCCTTTTTGACCCCTCCTACTTCTCATAAGCCCCACCCATTATAGTTTCCACCCATTGTGTCAGGAGTATACAGCCCAGCTCACCAGATAGGGTATACGGCATCACCAGATAGGGTATACAGCATCACCAGATAGGGTATACAGCATCACCAGACAGGGGTATACAGCATCAACAGATAGGGTATACAGCATCACCAGATAGGGTATACAGCATCACCAGACAGGGGTATACAGAGCCACAAGATAGGGTATACAGAATCACCAGATAGGATGAGCCACCAGAGCAGTATACAGAGTCCCAGATAGGGTATACAGGGCCACCAGAGCAGTATACAGAGTCCCAGATAGGGTATACAGAGCCGCCAGAGCAGTATACAAAGCCCCAGATAGGGGTATACAAAGCCCCAGATAGGGTATACAAAGGCCCAGATAGGAGTATACAGAGCCACCAGAGCAGTATACAGAGCCCCAAATAGGGTATACAGAGCCACCAGAGCAGTATACAGAGCCCCAGATAGGCTATACAGAGCCACCAGAGCAGTATACAGAGCCCCATATAGGAGTATACAGAGCCACCAGAGCAGTATACAGAGCCACCAGAGCAGTATACAGAGCCCCAGATAGGGTATACAGAGCCACCAGAGCAGTATACAGAGCCCCAGATAAGGGCTTGCGGCGCTGACAGATCCCCTCCCTCCGAAGTTGGGACGAAGTCCCGCAATTACCCCATCCAATAGCAGGCTGGTAGTGTTGCAGAGCCCAACGAGCGGGGAGCGTGCTGGCTGTGAGCAGAATCCAGCGAGCGTGGAGCATGCTGGCAGTGTGCAGAGTCCGGCGAGCGGGGAGCGTGTTGGCTGTGAGCCGAGTGCGGCGAGCGGGGAGCGTGCTGGCAGTGTGCAGAGTCCGGCGAGCGGGGAGGGTGTTCTCCGTGCTTCAAAGACATCCTCCTTCTCCTCCGAGAGAGGCGTCCAATAGGATCACCTGTCTTCTCCGCCAATCAGGAATCCGGTAACATACTGGGCTAAGAGCGGTTCCCAGTTAGAAAGGCAAATGTTCATTTGCCTTTCTAAGGGCTTCTGGCGGCATGCTTTGCACCACAAGCCACACTTTAATGAAGCCAATTAGAGCCTACGGCACTAATGAGATGCTTCATGGACACCCCCCATGGTAATTCATGCGGACAGCGCTACAAAGGGGCCGGCCGTATGAATGGGTGGGGTGGTCACGGGCGGCCATGGATAGATTCATGCTAAGCATGAATCTATCCATAACAGAGGGGGTGACTGGAGAGAGGGGGCGGCGCCCATGCGCCCTGATGGACGGGCCGTCACTGTCCACTAGACCTCTGAAGGTATGCTTTGGTATCTGGCACCAAGCCGTCACTAGCAGATCCTTTAAGTAATGTAAGTTGAGAGGTGGGACCTTCATGAATCAGACTTGCTCTTCCAGCAGATCCCACAGATGCTCAACTGGATTGAAATATAGAGAATTTGGAGGCCAATTTATCACTTCATACTCATTGTTGTGTTCCCCAAACCATTTTTTGCAGTGTTGCAGGTCACATTATCCTGGCCACTGCCATCAGGGAATACTGATTCCATGAAGAGGTGTACTTGGCGCCAGCAATGTTTAGGTAGGTGGTAAGTGTCAAGTAACATCCAGATCAATGGCAGGAGCCAAGGTTTCTCAACAGAACATTGCCCAAAACATCACACTGCCTCTGCCAGCTTGTCTTCTTCCCATACTGCATCCTAGTGCCATCTCTTTCCCAGGTAAGTGACAAACGCGCACCCAGCCATCCACATGATGTAAAAGGAAGCCGTGTGCTGATCCCCATGCCCTTTAACCGTACAACTAATCAAGGGGTGGGGGAGCACATGCACTCATTAACCCATTTCTGCCTTGAATGAATGACCAAAGAATAGTCCCCTAGACCAGTGTTCCTCAACTCCAGTCCTCAATGTGCACCGACAAGTCATGTTTTCAATTTTTCCCTCAGATGAAACAGCTGTGGTAATTACTAAGGCAGTGAAACAGATCAAATCATCCATGCAAAATAAAGGAAATCCAGAAAACATGACCTGTTGGTACTCCTTGAGGACGGGAGTTGAGAAACCCTGCCCTAAACCTACTGGAGCACCATGAGCACGAGGTCCTCCTTAAGTTACTCCATGGTAACTGTGAATAGCCAACCACACCCTGGCAGGCTCCTGGCCTGATCTAACCAGCACCCTCCAAGTAGTCCATCGTCTACCTGCTTCAGGCCTTATGACAATGGATACCAATGGCAGCCTCATCCAGCACCGTCTGTTTCCAGAGGATATCCCCATCTTGAGGTTAGGAGGAAGAAGAGTCTAAGCTACAAAAACCATGTTAACTGTTTACTGAAAGCAGATGATTGAGAGAACATGAGTGAGAGGAGAGCTAAGTTGAGGAGCCTTTACCCTTTAGAGGGGTTAGCCAGAGTCTTTCATCCCATGCAAGGAGGATGGAGTTGTCCCAATAGGCCTGCACATTTCCCTAAGGGAAAACTGTAAGAGACAGAGCCTCACTTTGCTTTGGCTTGGTCCTACAGACACTTCCCATTATGACAACTGATGGACACCAATGACAAAGACAGATGACTGTGACTTGGTCCTACAGGCACATCCTATGATGACAACTGGTGGCCTCCAATGACAAAGACAGGTGACTGTGGCTTTGTCCTGCAGTCACTTCCTATGATGACAACTGATGGACACCAATGACAAAGACAGGTGACTGTAGCTTGGTCCTTCAGACATGTCCCATAATGATGACTGGCAGACTCCAATGACAAAGACAGGTGACTGTGGCTTGGTCCTACAAGTGCTTTCCATGATGACAACTGGCTGGCACCAAAGATAATGACGGGCAGACCCCTTACTAGACAATTTATGTCTAAATCCTACCACTCAAGATACTCCACACTCGCATGGGCAGGGCTTACACTACAGAGACAGAGCCTCACTTTGCTTTGGCTTGGTCCTACAGACACTTCCCATGATGACAACTGATGGACACCAATGACAAAGACAGGTGACTGTGACTTGGTCCTACAGGCACATCCTATGATGACAACTGGTGGCCTCCAATGACAAAGACAGGTGACTGTGGCTTTGTCCTGCAGTCACTTCCTATGATGACAACTGATGAACACCAATGACAAAGACAGGTGACTGTGGCTTGGTCCTACAGACACTTCCCATGATGACAACTGATGGACACCAATGACGAAGACAAGTGACTGTGGATTGGTCCTACAGACACTTCATATGATGACAACTCATGGACACCAATGACAAAGACAGGTGACTGTGACTTCATCCTACAGACACTTCCTATGATGACAACTGGTGGCCTCCAATGACAAAGACAGGTGACTGTGGCTTTGTCCTACAGACACTTCCTATGATGACACTGATGGACACCAATGACAAAGACAGGTGACTGTGGCTTGGTCCTACAAACACTTCTTATGATGACAACTGGTGGCCTCCAATGACAGAGACAGGTGACTATGGCTTGGTCCTACAGTCACTTCCTATGATGAAAACTGATGGACACCAATGACAAAGACAGGTGACTGTAGCTTGGTCCTTCAGACATGTCCCATAATGATGACTGGCAGACTCCAATGACAAAGACAGGTGACTGTGGCTTGGTCCTACAAGTGCTTCCCATGATGACAACTGGCCGGCTCCAATGATAACGACGGGCAGACCCCTTACTAGACAATTTATGTCTGAATCCTACCACTCAAGATACTCCACACTTGCATGGGCAGGGCTTACACTACATTGGTAACTCTTGGGATCCTTCCCTATAGGACTATATAAACAGAAAGTTGTCACAAAACAGTTGTCCCCACTGGACCATTTTCCACTGCTCCTGTTTTGGTGATAACCTTAAAATATTACATTTCCTGTCACTTTCTGCCCCAATGACCTTGGTCACCAAGATTGAGAGGTTGAATCTTGCCATTCCCTAAACTAAAATTAGTTTTAGCTAGAGATATACTTTACCAGGAAGAAAACTATTAACATAAAGAATGATGCACAGCAAAGGTGATGCTGTCACAGTGAAAATTCCTTCCTCCAAAATGCAATAGCCCAGTTGCCTTTATTAAAAAATAACAAAAAATAATGTCGCCCAATGTAGACTCATTGTCAATCACGACACCCACCACACCGCCAGACCTGAAATAAGAAAAAAAATTCTCCGCCCTCTACCGCCAAATGCCTGTTCTGTCAGTTGATAGTTCTTAAATAGGTAAGTGGTGGGGCCACCTGGTGACATTACCTGGTGGCACCGCCCACTTGTGACATCACCGACCCATGCTCCTGCCATGGATTTCCAGCAGCTATGAAGCCCCTGATGCCGATGTCACTGATTAAGTGTTTTTGGGGTCTGTGATCTCTGCAAGACTGTCTAGGCTTCCTAGCTTTGTGGGTGTTGATTTCATCTTGAAGTCATTTTTGGGTGTAGGTTTCATGGGCCCAATTAACACCCAAAGACCAATTTTTCCGCACCTGTTTAACAGCAAGGCCAATTCTTGCTTTCATCAAGAGCACCTCTATGAGGTTACGGTGTGAAGGCCCCCCCGACACCCAAAGACTAATTTTTCCGCACCCGTTACGTCTGTCCAAAGTCTGCGAAAGAGACACCAGAATTTATCAAAAAAAAAAAGTTAATCTTGGCCTGAGGGTACTATAATGTGACTTCTTCACATAAGGCTTTCTCACTGTAGTGCAAAACTTTATTTCCATCCAAATTCTGCCAAAGAGACACCAGAATTTGTCCAAGAAATCTCTTATCTTGTTCCCAGTGCACTACATTGTGGCCTCATCACACACATTGGCTCCTCAAGCCTTTGTTTACCAAATAAAGAAATCTTGCAGGGAAAATCAATTTAAATGTCTTTTTTTTTTCTTTATGTACAGTATGTCAGTTTTGCTGCAGCAGGTTCTATACACGGTACAGATACACACCTTTACAGGCAGACTAAGGGGACCCCCCAGGCACTATATTTAAAGGAATTTTTCATTTTTATTGTTTCACTTTAAGAATCATTAAAATCACTGCTCCTTTAAAAATTCTGAACTTAAAAGTCTGAACTTTTCGAAAGTTCTGGCACAAATCGAACTAAGGGGGGGGGGGGGGTGTTTTGCCCATCTCTACTCACCAGTCCCCCTTCATCAGGGCTAAGTTCTTTATGGCTGCTGATTCTTGCAACAGATCAGTAAAGACAGTTGCCTCTGAGTTGTTCAAAGTGGAGAAGTGCAGCAATTTCTGGAAATGAGGAGCGGCAAATGCGTGGGGGAGCAACAGTGACAGTTCCTCATTCCCTACTCTGCCCTACTGCACTTTGAACAACAACTCTGAAGAAGAAGCAGCAGTCGAAATGGATTTAGCCCTAATGAAGGGGGACTAGTGAGCTCCAATGAAGGAGGACTAGTGAGCCTTGATGAAGGAGGACTAGTGAGCCCTGATGAAGGAGGACTAGGGAGTCCTGATGAAGGGGTTAAGTGAACCCTGATAAAGGAAGACTAATGAGCCCTGATGAAGGGGAGCTATTGAGCCCTGATAAAGGGGGTTTGTGAACCCTGATAAAGGAGCACTAGTGAGCCCTGACGAGGGAGGCTTGTGAGCCCTGATGAGGGAGGCTTGTGAGCCCTGGAAGGAGGATTGGTGATCCCTGATAAAGGTGGATTGGTGATCCCTGATGAAGGGGGGGGCTGGTGAGCCCTGATGAAGGGGGATGGGTGAGCCCTGATGAGGGAGGGCTGGCGAGCCCCGATGAAGGGGGGTGGGTGAGCCCTGATGAGGGGGGATTGGTGAGCTTTGGTGAAGGGGGCTTGGTAAACCCTTATGAAGGGGAGCTCATGGGCCCTGATGAAGGAGGGCTGTGAGCCCCAATGGAGGGGGGGCTGGTGAGCCCTGATGAAGGGGGACTTGTGAGCTTTGATGAAGGGAGCCTGGTGAGCCCTGATCAAGGGGGACTGGTGGGCCCTGATGTAGGGGGACTTGTGAGCTTTGATGAAGGAATGGCATAGGGATGACTGTGGGATGCCCAAAGATCAATCATGGGACCTTCTATATACACCTCAGTATATACACTCCTTCTTCCTCCAGCACATACGCTTGCTGACTGTTACACTTCTCCTTCCTCTCTCCTGCATACTACTTGCTGTTACCGGCCTGAAAGGCAATTTTTTCCGACCTCCAGGACACTTCCTCTTCCACCACAGCTAGCACATGGTGAGGCCTGCTCTTACTGTTAGCAGGACCTCCGGACCACCCATTGTGGGTAAGGGTCACAGGCTGCCAGTTGTGAAGCCATGGACTCTCAGTTGTTTAGCTAAGCTGGGCACTGGATGAACTGCAACTCCCAGCCCATCCATCTTCCAGGCCCCTCCGGCCTGGCTCACTGTCCACTGGCCCTCCTTCCCCTGCTTGGCTTCTCTGACCTCTACAGACTGTCCACTGTCTTCTCCCCAGCCTGCTCCAGCCTGCTCCAGCCTTCTCATCCAACTCTCAAGGGCCGCCACTCACCGACACCAGTGGATCCTTTAAAGAGCCTTTAATGTAGCCTCTCTGCTGCTCTCCTGCTCCCTTGTGCTACTCCAGGATAACGACTTCTCTCCTGGCTGCACCCGAGCCTCAAGGTCACCCCCCCCCCCCGGAGACTGGGTGCTCCCTCCCGGGTGACACCTCCACAGCACCTCTGCTACATTCTTCACTCTTCCACTCGAACCCCCCCCCCCCCCGCTGGGCGGATCACTGTATTTAAGGAGGCCTGCCAAGTTGGGGATTGGTCAGGGCTCCCCAACCTACATCAGAAAGTGACACCTCCTTATCCATCCCCTTTTCTAGAGCCTTCCAGCACCAGAAGGGAGGAGTATCCAAGGGGCGTTCCTTCCTGCAATCTCCAGCCCTCCCTGAGCCCCTCCCAAGCCCAAGATCAAAACAATGAGGCCTGCGCTCACTGTCAGGCCTGGCTAGATTTTACCTCTCCTGACAAAAACTCACTACAAAGCGCACCTATCGCTATGCAGGCGCTACATCTCTACATCTCTATCTGCCTCTATCTCTATCATTAAGGCTTTGGCCATATTTTAGTCATCCATCTGGAACATCTATTACATCTCATTTTACAACATTAAATTCAATTCCTCTGATCAGTATGAAGCGAATGGTTTCTCTGCCTGGAGAATTTGTTCAGTAATTGCCGCGCCGGTCATCCATTACACACAATGAATTGGCCTGTCTCCGCGCCACGCAAATTAATTTATAACAACTTCCAGAAATTCATAAAACATCAGAAGGAGGAGGAAAAAAAAAAGAGAAGAAAATAACAACTTCCATAGAGCGGGGAGAAGAAAGCAGAGAGGGAGCGCCCGCCGTCTGCTGTATAAAATATAATCTGTGACATTGGAGGAACTAGAAGAGACCTCTCCAAAATCCTCACCTTCTGCCGCCGTGAGGCCGCCGGGATCAGACGGAGCGTCTGCGCCACGCTAAGTGTGAAAAATTGATTTCATTTTGTGGCTGTCACCGCAACCGCCTAACACACCGGCCGAGTCTTAGAAAACTTCTCTTCTCAGGGAAATGTTCGCAACAATCGGAGGACGAAGGGTTTTTTTCTCTCTTTTCATTTTAACCCCTTCAGCCCGGGAAGGATTTCCCCCTTTAGGGCCAGAGCATTTTTTGCGATTCGGCGCTGCGTCGCTTTAGCGCGGTCGTGCGACGTTGTACCCAAACTAAATTGGCGTCCTTTTTTTCCCACAAATAGAGCTTTCTTTTGGTGGTATTTGATCCCCTCTGCGCCATTTCTGATCGCCGCTACAAACAAAAAAAGAGCGAAAATTTAGCAAAAAAAAAAAACAATATACTTTTTGCTAAAATACAAATCCAAAAAAAATTTAAAAAAAACTTTTTTTTTCATCGGTTTGCAATTTTTTGCGGTACTGCGACATTGCGGTGGACATGTCGGACCATTTTGACACTTTTTTGGGACCATTGGCATTTATACAGCGATCAGTGCTATAAAAATGCACTGATTACTGTGTAAATGCCATTGGCAGTAAAGGGGTTAACCTGGAGGGGGCGCTCTAAGGGTTAACTGTGTTCCCTCTGTGTGTTCTAACTGTATGGGGGCTGGGCTGGGAGGGGGAGGGGAGTGATCGCAGCTCCCATATACAGGAAGCCTGTAATCACAGCCCTTCCCCCTCTATGAGAACAGAGATCAGTGTTTACATACACGGACCCCCTGTTCTCTCACTGTGGGGGTGGGGGGGGTGATCGCGGGTAGCCGGCGGAGATCGAGTGCCCCCTACCCACTCCCTGGCCCCCCAAAACACAGTGAGTGCACCTCCAGCGGCGCGCGCACGCTCACAATACTCGTGCCCCCTGCTTCCTGGCGCCCCCTGTCCCCCCTGCAGTGCTGCCAGCTTTCCATCTCTCCACTCCCGCCAGGTGCTGCAGGGGATGTTTCAGCAGGGAGCGTGGGGTAAGGGTCCGGTAAATATTTTACTTACTGACAGTCCTTTTCTAAATGAACACAGTGAGTGATCCGTACCGATCGCTCCTGTGTTCATTCTTAACTGAAGCACAGAGCACATCCCATTAGTTCACTGTCCAGTGCAGCTGAGGCTGTCTTCAGTCCCTTTCTCTGTCTCAAAAGTGAGACATCAGGGGTCTGTTTAGATCTATGATATTTCACCAAAGCTCCCCAACGAGGCTCCTAAAAAACTGTAAAAAATAATAATAAAAAATGATTGTAAAAAATAATAAAAATAAAAACTACTGAGGCCCTCCACTGCTCTGCTGATATACACGCATATGTGTCTATACTGATGGAGAGGGGTCTGCACTGAGGGGTGTCTATACTGATTGAGGGGGGTCTGCAATGAGGGGGTCTATACTGATTGAGGAGGTCTGAACTGAGAGGGTCTGCAGTGAAGGAGTCTGCACTGAGGGGGGT
>BLSH010460275.1:249663-268207 GCA_018402905.1 Glandirana rugosa | reverse complement strand
CCTGTTTCAGGCCCAAGCCCAGTGATTTTAGAACAGTTATATGGCCTCTACCGTTAATTAATACTTTTCAGACCCAGTTTGAAGATGATCCACATTCACCTCTATTTTTGCTTTTTTTATGTTTTTATTTTTTAAAAAATATTTAAAGTTATTTCCCTGTCCCCATTTCTTTGTAGGTCACTTGTCCCACCCTTACCCCCATTTCCTTCCTTTTGCAGACCTCTAGGACTTTCCAGGACTATTTTACAGCCATTTTTGTGCCTAAAAGTTCGGGTCCCCATTGATTTCAATGGGGTTCGGGGTCCGGGACAAAGTTCGGGTTCTGTCCGGACCCGAACCCGGACTTTGTCCCGAAGTTCGGCCGAACCAGCAGAACCCGGACTTCTAGAAGTTCGCTCAACTCTACTCCCGAATACTGCATACAAAGCATCTATATAGTCCATAGCCCACAGGCCTTCTAGCCCATCCTCAGATTCCAAATTACTTCTGCTGCTGGGCCTCGAAGACTCTCACTGAGCCATTGTCATTTCACAGCTTCTTAAACACTCCATTCCTCAATGGCCTGTATGGCCTTGCTCATCCAGTTCTCAACATATTCTTCTCCTGTAGAGGTGGGTAACAATCCCGAGAAATATCTGAGCCTTCAGTAGCCTTGGTTCGCACTCTCAGATCCATTCTTCACCAAGCTGTCCACCAACCTGCTCATATCCATGTAAAATGAAGCCGGAGGGGCACTTGTCCCAATGGCATCTGTCCCAAATGGCACTGAGCTCTTTCCCTGGGCCATCCATGGGGGTGGCCTCTCGGCAGCTCCCCCCCTCTTTTAAAGAAGCCAACCGCGCGACCACTCCATCAGTCAGGGACACTTCTTCTTCCTGGAAACAGGCAGGTATCTCTTCTTGCCATTCCATCAACATCCGGAGTCTATCCCACGTGTAATCGACTTTCACATCTAGAATGCAAGCCCATTGGTCTGTTGCCAGAGCTCTTCCCCACTTTTGAATCTCTGTCTCAGTGCATTCACTCCCTGAGATCTCTAGGACACTGCCTCGTTCCATCCAAGCTCCTTGGTCTCTTCCCCAAGTAGCCACACTGGCTGAGGCTGCCCTTCTCTCAGTTTGAGGTTCTTGCCTAGGTTGGCTAGGGGCAGCTGCAGAGGGGATCCCGGACAAGCCCCCAAATGTAGCACTGCCCCCTGGGGGACTGCTTAGAAATTCCAGTTCCTCTGCATCACCCTGACCCCTGAACTCTCCAATCCCCCTGGCTCTCTGGGTTCAGACATGGTTTTAGGTACACCTTGAACAAACACTATGGCACAAGTTCTAAAGATGTATTCTGGGATTTTACTAGGACAGCAGTAATATATTCAGAGGAATTCTAAACATCTGAGTCCTGGATAGCAATCCAGACCCAGATGCAGAACTCCTTAAGAAAAACAGCTTTTAAACAGTTAAATGAACAGCTACAAGATAAACACATAAATCACAAATACCTGCTAAGGAAAGGATTGTTGAGGGTAATATTACCAAAGCTGCAGTATTAAGAGAGATCTAACACCACTGTAAAGGGATATCCCGGGCCGGCCTATACACTCTATTTACCCTGAATAGGGGGAAAATGACTGAATAGTATGAATGCGGAATAAAGGCCTTTTGTTTTAAGGATGAAAAACAGCAACGTCCAGAATGCAGGCCTACTTATTCTTCACCGGTAGTTCTTTTAAATTTGTATCTTAGTGAATTCAAATAGGAAGAACAGCTCAGGCTGATAAAGACATTCTTTGGGTATTTTAGGGTATAGCTGTCTGTACAGTGTCTTTGTGATGTGTTTAAAGTGTTTCCTTACATTGGTGATCAGTGGGAAGAATGTCCCTTACATTGGTGATCAGTGGGAAGAATGTTCCTTACATTGGTGATCAGTGGGAAGAATGCTCCTTACATTGGTGATCAGTGGGAAGAATGTTCCTTACATTGGTGATCAGTGGGAAGAATGTTCCTTACATTGGGGATCAGTGGGAAGAATGTTCCTTACATTGGGGATCAGTGGGAAGAATGCCACTCTTCCACAAAGTAAAAAAGATCTTTAGCGACAAGAAGCTGGCTCTCTGACCAGTGGCATTGAACCCGGAACTAAGCAGGCATCATCAATTGGGAGGTCAACCAGGCACAACCCAGTGACCCCCTAGCTCCGCTGAGGGAACCCAAGGAATTCATGGAACCTCGGATGAGAACCGCTGCTCTGAACTGCCTCATTCTTGCGGCTTCTCCATAATATTCATCTTCTCTTCCTTTTCTGAAGTTCCCAACTTTCGGAATATAAATGGGTCATTGAGATGGATCAGCCCGTTACTGTCAGAGAGGAAATCTGCATGCAGACAGCTCATGATGTATGGCTTATGGAAGAAATGCCGGAAAATGACTATTTACTCCATGCAGCAAATTAGCATTTCTCCTTTGCCGCCGAATGATCTCTCACTGCTTAATTTTTAAAGAAATGGGTGAAATTATCAAGAGAGCTGACAAAAAAGCCTCCCTGAGGGATTAAACTCCTTGTTAAACTTCATTTAAAATCCATCCTTGATCCTCTTACGGAATTTGTGTTGTGATTGAGATGGAAAACACAATTGAAAGGACGCTCACATATATTCCTTGCCTCTGCAGAGAGTTGTGAGGGATTTACATATTTATTATAAGTTATACTTACACCTGATCTTTGCAAAAATTTCACAACTTTTTCTTTAACCGGCTCTGCGCTCCTCGCCGAGGAAATCTCACGGCGTCTTCTGCAGGTGGCGGCCCGGCCGGTGGAGATTTGCGGCACAAAATGGAGAATTCCTTCAGATAAGACTTGTTATTGCCATCTGCTGGGGCCACACTTTGGTTTTCAGTGGAGCACAGTGGATGTTAACTTATGAAGTATAGGGGCCCTCAATGTGGCCCTTGACATGACCAAGGGGCAATTCACGGACTTGGGCAATCGTATTAGTAGTAATGGTGGAGAAGACTGCTTAGGATGGACAAAGACTGACACTAACTAGAAGCAATGATGGTCAGAGACAGGGGCGTTGCTAGGGGGTGGCTATTGGGGCTTATAGCCCCGAGTCTCTTACCGGGTGGGTGCAGTTCTGCAATTAGCAGGTATGTCCCAGTCCGGAATGCAAGAGGCAGGGGCAGACTGAGCCGCTGTAGTGCTGGCTCTGGCGCCGCCCTCACCTACACCTGACTCTACTCTTGGTCACTGGTTGCTAGAGTTGCCTAGTGTCTAGCAAGCAGTGACGTCACAGCCACGACTCCTTCCCTGCCCAGCATTCAAAGCGGAGGATCTCTGGGGACCCTGATGTAAGTGGGGGGCTCTCTGGGGACCCTGATGTAAGTGGGGGGGGATCTCTGGGGACCCTGATGTAAGGGGGATCCGCACTCAGATATGTAACAATATTTATACTTATATATATATACTCAAGCGTATGACTTTCTTTACTTCGCTGCTATGGGCTCTAGCCCCAGATCTTTTGGAGACCTAGCAACACCCCTGGTCAGAGACTGTAGGCACGTTCCATGTTTGGATGGAGAAGGGAGACATGCTACAGAAGTAGTAGAGATAAGTGTCCGGCAGAAGGTGGTCAGATTCAACTGTTCTGTAATGCTGAAGATGTTTTGTAGCTTCTCCAAGACACTTCTTCGGTTGGAAAGACTGTTAGCAATACACCCCAACATTTATATCCACACAGGTACAAGGCCATCTTTAACAAGGGGCAGCTGCCCTGGGCCCAGTCATTGTTGTGGAGCCCAAAGCAGCTGCCCCTTGAGCCCACGCTGCCCGCAAATAGTAAGATTTCGCTTATTTAGCTTTACAATGCGATGATCAATTTTTGATCATTTTTTTTCTTATTATAAGAAATGTAAATATTCCTTGTAATAAAAAAAAGCTTACGTATGCTTCTGCGCGCGAGCTCGCGGGGGGGCGCTTTAAACTGTTTTATTTATTTTACTTTCTACTTTTTTATTTTTACACCGTTCTTTTTAAAAAAAAAAATTTTGCTCACTTTTATTCCTATAATAAGAAATGTAAAAATGTAAGAAATGTAAACATTCCTTGTAATAGAAAAAAGCATGACAGGTCCTCTAAAATGTGAGATCCGGGGGTCACAAAGACCTCAAATCCTCAAATCTCTCATTTACACTAAAATGCAATAAAAAAAATGACAGTTAAACCAAAAAAGTCCCCTTTAAGAGCCATGGGCGGAAGTGATTTGTGACGTCGCTTCCACCCTGCAATGTTGTGGAGCCGAGTGGGCGCCATCTCCCAGGCATGGACGGATGAGGACCCGATTGTCTCCGCCGCTATCGGCGGGTCCTGTAAGCGGCCGAGATGACGGAAAAGTGGCGGAGGGGGGGCACCTCTCCCGCCACCGAAAAAAAGTGATCTTGCGGCGAATCCACCGCTGAGACCACTTTTATCTGAAAGGGAATCGCCGGCATAAAAAACCGATACCGCGGTTATGGTAGCCGTCTGCTGCCCTAACAACGGCGCCCCACTTCAGAGTGCCGCCGACTATAATCGCACGGCGGTCGGCTGAATCCCTTTTATTCCTATGAGTAGAAATGTAAACATCCTCTTTATGTAGGGATCTGGGGTCTTTAACCGCCTAACGACCATTTGACGGCGGCAGTCTGGCTCGACTGCGCAAATCGGCGTCACCTGGTGGCGGCCGCAAGAGTGAGGATCGTGGGAGTGCGCGCGCCACTGGAGACGCGCTCGTGCGCTCACTGTGTAGCGGGGGAGCCAGGAAGCGGGTAGTGCGGGGTCGATGTCCGCCAGCTACCCGCGATCGCTCCCCCGCAGCGACAGAACGGAGGCCGCTAATGTAAACAAGCAGATCCCCGTTCTGACAGGGGAGAAGGAGAGCGATCGTAGGTTCCCTGTATATGGGAGCAGCGATCTCTCTCCTCCCCCACTCAGCCCAGCCCCAATACAGTTAGAAACACATCCCAGGGAACACAGTTAACCCTTAGAGCGCCCCCTGCAGGTTAACCCCTTCACTGCCAATGGCATTTACACAGTAATCAGTGCATTTTTATAGCTCTGATCGCTGTATAAACGCCAATGGTCCTAAAAAAGTGTTAAAATGGTCCGACATGTCCGCCGCAATGTCGCAGTCCCACTAAAAATCTCAGATCGCCGCCATTACTAGTAAAAAATAAAAAAAATAAAAACCCCAGACTTGAATTCTCATCATCCATAAAGGCGGCAACTTTTGCGCAAACCAATAAATAAACGCCGATTGCGATTTTTTTTTTTACCAAAAATATGACGAAGACTATAAATTGGTCAAAACCGATGAATATATATTTTTTGGAATAAATATACGCCGATTGCCATATTGTGCAAAATTATGTAGAATAATATAAATCGGCCAAAACTGATCAATAAATATGTTTTTATATATATATTTTTTTTTGAGGGGATTTGTATTTTAGCAAAAAAGTAAGAATAATTGTTTTTTTTTTTCAAAATTGTCGTTCTTCTTTTGTTTACAGCACAAAAAATAAAAACCGCAGAGGTAATTACTGGTAAAAAAATAAAAAACAAATAAAACCCCCATAAATGGATTCTCATCATTCGTAAACGTGGCAACTTTTGCGCAAACCAATCAATAAACTCTGAATGCGATTTTTTTTTTTACCAAAAATATGAGGAAGAATATAAATTGGCCAAAACCGATGAATACATTTGTTTTTTGTTTTTTTTTTGGGGGATTTCTATTTTAGCAAAAAAGTAAGGAATATTGTTTTGTTTTGTTTTTAAAAATTGTCGCTCTTTTTTTTGTTTACGGCGCAAAAAATAAAAACCGCAGAGGTAATTACTGGTAAAAAAATAAAAAAACAAATAAAACTCCCATAAATTAATTCTCATCATTCGTAAAGGTGGCAACTTTTGTGCAAACCAATCAATAAATACGATTTTTTTTTTTTACCAAAAATATGAGGAAGAATATAAATCGGCCAAACCGATGAATATTTTTTTTTTGGGGGGGGATTTGTATTTTAGCAAAAAGCAAGAAATATTGTTTTTTTTTTTGCAAAACTGTCGCTCTTTTTTTGTTTATAGCGGTGATCAGAAATGACGCAGAGGCAATCAAATACCACCAAAAGAAAGCTCTATTTGTGGGGAAAAGAAGGACGCCAAATTTCATTTGGGTACAACGACCGCACGACCGAGCAATTGTCAGTTAAAGCGTCGCAGTGCCGAATCGCAAAAAGTGAAAAATAAAAACTCCATAAATGAATTCTCATCATTCGTAAACGCGGCAACTTTTGCGCCAACCAATAAACTCCAATTTTTTACCAAAAATATGAGGAAGAATATAAATCGGCCAAAACCGATGAATAAATTAGTTTTTTTATATTTTTTTGGGGGGGATTTCTATTTTAGCAAAAAACTAAGTAATATTGTTTTGTTTTTTATTTAAAATTGTCGCTCTTTTTTTTGTTAATAAAAACCGCAGAGGCGATCAAACACCACCGAAAGAAAGCTCTGTTTGTGGAGAAAAAAGGACGTCAATTTAGTTTGGGCGCAACGCCGCACAACCGCGCAATTGTCAGTTAAAGCGCCGCAGTGCCGAATCGCAAAAAAGTGCTCTGGTCAGGAAGGGGGGGGTAAATCTTTCCGGGGGTGAAGTGGTTAAATTCTCTCCTTTATCTTTTTAAAAGCTTTTTTTAAAAATAGTTTACTTGCGCCTTAGACCAGAAGTGACGTTGTGACGTCGTGACGTCACTCCGTTCCTCCAAGGTCAGAGAGGTGATCAGTGGGAACCATCGGATTGTTTCCAGGGCTTGCCGGTAGCAATGGTAAAGCCCCAGAAACAGCGGTGGGGGGGGAGCCCTCCTGCCGTTTCTGAAAGCAATCCAGTGGCTAATTGTCCACTTGGATCGCTTTCATGAGAAAGGCAATCGCCATCATATAAATATTGTGGTCGGCACGCAGTTACATCTGAAGATATAAAGAATGTATCAGTACAGCGACGGTTACATAGAAGACATTTATTTGTCTAATTTCATTTCACAGAAGATGAACGACCGTCCAGGTAATTTTTTTTTTTTCCCTGTAAAGAATGAATCTTTATTTGTCATGGGAAGTTTTGTTTTATTGCTGTCGGTTGGCTCGGCTGCAATCGTCTCGCTTGATTTAATTTGTGGAACGAGGAGTTATGTGTTGTGAAGCCGGCTTGACCCTTTAATTGAATCCGGAGAGGAGGAATTCCGCTCATTTGTTGGATAATTAAAACAAAAGAGGAAACGTTGCGACCCTTCCGGAGCGCTCGCCCCATAGAAGTGCCGGGGGGGAGATTCGCCTGCAGGTCTGGGCGTCCGTGGAGGAATCTTCCCTCCAACATTTACACACAGAGGTCGCGCCGCCGCGATCAGTCGTCTGCTTTATCTTCCTCCAGATCCTAAAAAAGGCCAACGCTTCATTTTATATTAACCCCTTGCTTACCGGCCACTTAGACCCCCCCTCCCTGCCCAGGCCGATTCTCAGCTCTCAGCGCTGTCGCACTTTGAATGACAATGACGCAGTCATGTGACACTGCACCCATGTGACATTTTTATTATTTTTTTCCCATAAATAGAGATTTCCTTTGGTGGGATTTCATCACTGCTGAATTTTTTATTTTTTGCTAAAAAAAACAAAAAAAGACCGAAAATGTTGAAAAAAACCCACAAAAAACAGTTTCATAGTTTGTTATAAATTTTTGAACACAGGTAATTTTTCTCCTTCACTGATGGGCACTAATGAGGCAGCACTGATGGGCACTGATAGGCTGCACTGATGTACACTGATGAGGTTGTACTGATGGGCACTGATAAGGCAGCACTGATGGGCACTAATAGGTAGCACTGGTGGGCACTGATAGGTAGCACTGGTGGGCACCGATGAGGCTGCACTGATGGGCACTGATAGGCTGCACTGATGAGGCGCCACTGATGGGCACTGATAGGCTGCACTGATGGGCACTGATGAGGTGGCACTGATGGGCACTGAGAGGTGGCAATGATGGCTGGCACTGGGTGGCACTGATGGGCCCTGATAGGTGGCACTGAACTGCAATGATAGGTGGCACTGATAAGTGACACTGATAGGTGGCACTGATGGGTGGTACTGATGGGAACTGGTCAGCACTGGTAGGTGACACTGACAGGAAGCACTGATTGGTGGCACTGATGATGAGGCACTGATTAATTGGCAGTACTGGTGGGCATTGATAGGTGGCACTGCCGGGCAAACGTAGGTGGTACTGCTGGGCACTGGTAGGTGGCACTGGTGGGAAATGATAGGTGGCACTGGCAGGGGGCACTGGTGGGCACAGACAGCCATTGTCACGAACCTGGTGGTGGAGTCTGTCTTGTGCAGGGAACAACCGCTCTTGCGCACCCAATTCAAGGACCCCTGGTAGAGTGGACAGAGGTCCAAAAGTGCGGGATGGCACGGGGGCTGGAGGGTCACTGATGATGTGGTGAGGCTCCAGAAGACGTGCAGATAGAAGGATGGTCGTGCAGGCTGGGTCGGCAACGGGCAAGCAGGAAGGTACAAAAGTATCAGGCAAATGGGTAGTCAAGTCCAAGCAAGGTTCGTTAACGGGTGGGCAGCAGAGGTACAAGGGAGCAGACAATCGGGTGGTCGTGGATAGCCGGGGTCGGTGCAGGCAGCAGGACAGCAGCCAGGACAAGCCGGGTCAACAGGAGGCAGAACAAACACAGGAACAGGTAGAAGGAGCTGAGGCTCACAGGCCATGGACGCTGTAGAATGAGCAGCACTTGTTGCTGGGATCTCCGGGTTTAAATAGCACCATTTGGCGCCGTTTCCGGCGCGCGCGAACGCGCACAGTCGTGCGCACCACTGCGGAAACAGCCAGAATTCACTGGCAGAAATGTTCCTTCTCTAACAGCCATCCGCGGCTCCCTGTGCGAGGAACCAATGTCGGGGGGTGTCTATTGACAGCCAAATTCAACTACTGTGAGTGCAGGGCGTCATGGCCCTGCCCCCGAGGACCTCGAAGTGTAATGATGCAGCACTGCTCTCCGCATCATGAAGGATTCTATTCACACCGGAGAAAATGTGCAGTGAAAGTGGACCAAGTGCATCACAGCCCCGGCCTGTAGACTTCGGGAAAATGGTAATTCTACAATAAAACCCTGGTGCAGTTCCAGCAAAGTGGGTGAGGAACCTGGATCTGTGTATAAAAAAAGTGTGCAATAGCCTCACTGAACCTGACAAGTAGGAACCTCCCAAGTGGACTCCCCAAAATATGGAGAACAGTGGTGCCCGTCCATTAGGGGCGACCGGGCGCCTCCCCCTTTATCCTCAGCACCCCCTGTATGAAAAATGGATAGGTTCTTGCATAGCATAAATCTATTAATGGCCTCCCCCTTTCAGGATGCCAGGCGCCTCAATTACAGCAGCGGGGGTATTTTTCTGAAGCACCTGATTGGAGCCAGAGGCTCTAATAGGCTTCAAAATAGGGTGGGCTCGGGGAGCAGAGCATTGAACCCACCCAGGTGTTACAACAGCGTATTAATATTCGCTGTTGTAACACTGATCCTCAATCCGCCCAATCAGAAGCCGGAGTGAGACCTGTTTTCCGATTGGCTGAAAAGAGAAGACTCCCGATTGGCCACCGAGAAGGAGGGAGGAAACAGAAGCCGCTGCTGTGGAGACTCATGGAGAGCAGGGGAATGGGAGGCCGCCGCCAAGCATGGGATAAGTGTTCCACCAGCCGCCACTGATGGGGAACCCTGCACTACACATCTTCTGTGCTTCATACCCTGGCCCCGCCCCCTCCAGCTTCATGAGCGCCGCTAAAGCCTTACTGACCAATAGGAATGAACCAAACATTCACTACTGGGACATTCGTGTAGCGCTACCCCAAAAGGAGCCCCATTTACCAGGCTCTCCCTATGCAGCACAATGGATGCCCATCACAAGCAACAGTTTATTCACTCCGGATCCATTAACCCCTCAACCCCTTCAATACCGGGCACTGTCACCCCCTTCCTGCCCAATTCTCAGCTGTCAGCGCTGTCACACTTTGAATGACAATTGCGCAGTCATGTGACACTGCACCCATGTGACATTTTTATCTTTATTTTGAGACACTTAGAGCTTTCCTTTGGGGATATTTATTTGGTATTTTTGTTTTTCTTCATTTCTGTCATAAAATGTTGCATAAAAGTAATTTTTCTGATGTGCACTGATGAGACGGCACTGATGAGATGGCACTGATGAGACGACACTGATGGGCATTGATGAGGTAACACTGATGAGCACTGATGAGGAAGCAATGATGGGAACTGATAAGATGGCACTGATGAGATGTCACTGATGGACACTGATGAGATGGCACTGATGGGCACTGATGAGATGGCACTGATGAGGCAGCACTGATGAGACCGCGCTGATGAGGCAACACTGATGGGCACTGTTGGGGCTGCACTCATGGGCACTGATTAGGCAGCACTGATGGGCACTTATGAGGCTGCACTGATGGGAACTGATTTGACGGCACTGGTGAGGCTGCACTGATGGGCACTGATGAGGCAGGGCTGATGGGCACTGATGAGGCAGCACTGATGGGCACTAATGAGACAGCACTGATGAGATGGCACTGATGGGCACTGCTGGGGCTGCACTGCAGTGCCCTGGTTATCAATGTACTCACTGTGCCCTCTGGGGCTTGTCAGTTATTGTCCCTCCTTTCCTTACACAGAGATCATGTGTCAAGAAAGGAATGCCAATAACCAGCAAGTCTGTTTACATGTGACCAACTGTGATTGGACACAGCTGATCACATGGCAAAGGGACGCTGTGATTGGCCCTTTACCACAATCTGTGTCCAAAGGAGTGTTTTCTGCCGCAGCACCACACTGCACCTTCCCGCAGGCTGGAAGATTGATTGCTTTCTCCTGCTTCTGGAAGAAAGTTCCAGAACGTAGGGAGGGAGATTCAATTGACCAGCCTGAATATTTATCATGCCCTAGCCAATTATTTCATAGAAGTGACCAGAAGGTGGCTGGGGAGGTGATAAACAATCTGAAGGAGAGATTATTCTTTCCTTGGCAGGGAGTTTTCCAAAGGCATCTCTGGCTCCTGCCCTAGGAGGCAGCCTGTGCACTGTATAGCTGTAGGTCTTGGTTGTGGCAGAGATGAGGACCTGAAGAGATCTTTCTGAGGATCGGGTCTGGAGAAGGATTGTCAGCTGGCAGCTGTCCTGGGGACTTGTGAGTAATGACCCTGAGCTGATTCCTGGTGGCTTTTTTGAGATGTAGGTGCCAGATGTAGCTTGGACTGAGATGGCTCTCATGAGGTCTCAGAGTGTCCGTCCTCAGCAGGATCCTGGAGTTTGAGTCTGGAGAAAAGTGGCCTCCTGTTTCCTGCGTAGCACATGGGGTACCCCGTGTCCTAACCCCTCTCCTGCTTAAAGTTCCTCCAGTAATCAATTTCAAAAATACATCCCCTAGACTGATGTAGCGCTACCCCCCTTAGCAACTGCTGAGTATTTTGAGTACCCTGTTCACTACTGAGCCCTGAGTAGAGTATTGCCCTTGCTGGCACCTCCAAGACACCCTGACCAGGTGACTCTTGGCTGTCACACAAAGGATAAACAAGGACACGCCGATGAGATAAATGTTTATCTTGTATTATTGTCACAGGAGTGGCAAAAGAAAACAATTGGCTGAGTCTTTCAAATGGCAAACCACCCACAGGAAAAAGCAATATAACACAATACAGTACCACTTTAAGCCACTCCCACCCATCCTGGAGGACTGAAGATTTAAACGTGACCTCCAGAACGAAGAAATTTCCCTAAGTGAGCAACAAGATGAGAAAGAACAAACACTGGGCTAGCTCACTTGCGAGTTCTCCATGAAAAAAGTCACCGTTTAATTCTCAGGAATCTAGGAAAATAACTTTTTAGCAGATGAAGAACTCTTCTGCCGGTTAGTTGGGGCCCTTACATTGGTGCACAATAAATTTCTCTAAGTGAACAATAAGATGAGAAAGAACAAACACTGGGCCAGCTCACTTGCGAGTTCTCCATGAAAAGAGTCACCGTTTAATTCTCAGGAATCTAGGAAAATAACTTTTTAGCAGATGAAGAACTCTTCTGCCGGTTAGTTGGGGCCCTTACGTTGGTGCACAATAAATTTCCCTAAGTGAAAAATAAGATGAGAAAGAACAAACACTGGGCCAGCTCACTTGCGAGTTCTCCATGAAAAGAGTCACGGTTTAACTCTCAGGAATCTAGGAAAATAACTTTTTAGCAGATGAAGAACTCTTCTGCCAGTTAGTTGGGGCCCTTACGTTGGTGCACAATAAATTTCCCTAAGTGAAAAATAAGATGAGAAAGAACAAACACTGGGCCAGCTCACTTGCGAGTTTTCCATGAAAAGAGTCACGGTTTAACTCTCAGGAATCTAGGAAAATAACTTTTTAGCAGATGAAGAACTCTTCTGCCGGTTAGTTGGGGCCCTTACGTTGGTGCACAATAGGGAATGTAGTCTCTTTTAAGAACACTGAGTTGCCCAAAAGATGGTAAAATGACAAATGGAGCTCCCCTTTAATGAGCACTAGTAAGGTGAACAGTCACTTTAACCAGTTTCCGACCGCCCACAGTGGATTGCCGGAGGCGTGCTGACGCACTCACTGTGTTCTGGGGGGGCCAGGGAGTGTGTAGGGTGGACTCGATGTACCCACGATGCCCCCCCCCCAGAGTGATATAATGGAGGTCCATGTATGTAAACACATGGATCTCTGTTCTGACAGAGGGGGAAGGAGTGTGATCGTATGTTCCCTGTGTATGGGAGCCACGATCACTCTCCTCCCCCACTCAGCCCAGCCTCCATACAGTTAGCAACACACACAGGGAACACAGTTAACCCCTAGAGCGCCCCCTGCAGGTTAACCCCTTCCCTGACAGTGACATTTATACATTAATCAGTGCGTTTCCATAACACTGATCGCTGTATAAATTGCATTGGTCCCAAAAAAGTGTCAAAAATGTCCGATATGTCTGCCGCAATATCGCAGTCCCGCTAAAAATCGCAGATTGCCGACCATTAATAGTAAAAAAAAAAATAAAAAAATAAAACTCCCATAAATGAATTCTCATCATTCGTAAATGCGGGAAACTTTTGCGCAAACCAACCGCCGATTGCGATTTTTTTTTTTACCACAAATATGAGGAAGAATATAAATCGGCCAAAACCGATGGAAAAAAATGTTTTTTTATATTTTTTTTTTGGATTTGTATTTTAGCAAAAAGTAGGAAAAATTGGGGTTTGTTTGCAAAATTGTCGCTCTTTTTTTGTTTATAGCGGCGATCAGAAATGACGCAGAGGGGATCAAATACCACCAAAAGAAAGCTCTGTTTGTGGGGACAAAAGGACGCAAATTTTGTTTGGGTGCAACGCCGCACGACCGCGCAATTGTCAGTTAAAGTGACACAGTGCCGAATCGCAAAAAGTGTTCTGGTCCTAAAGGGGGAAATCCTTCCGGGGCTGAAGGGGTTAAGGATTTCAGATTGAGGTGAATTAAAGGATGTCAGATGGAAATTGGCGTGGAAGGTAAAGGAGGGGACACCGATTCCGGCTGGAATTTAAATGGAAACCAGCGAATTTCTTCCTTGCATGGCTCCAGTCTGAAGCGTAGAATTCCCACCTAGCAGGGGATAAAGAGGTGAATCCTGGTTTGCTGCGGGCAGTGTTGATAAAGGCAGCAAGGAGGATAGCCTGCAGCACTGGGTGGGTTATAGTTAGGGTTGCCATCTGTCCTGGATTCAGTCCGGGTTTTAAATCACGTGTCCGGGTTTTAGTCTGCCTGAAACCCGGACACATTATTCAGTCCGGGCTGTGGCTCCCCCAAGCAACTGAGACACACAAATCCGTTGCCATCTGGGAGCTATTGACGGCTATTTGGGGGCAGGTTCAGCATCAATGGGGGGCGGGGCGATGACAACAGAAAGAGTAGGTTGGCCACACCCACTGTTCGCTGCAGCGCGCTACCTGCGCTACATTACTGCTCTCTTTGGGGCAGGAGGTCTTTTATAATCTTATAGTGTATAGTGTGCCCTGTGCCACTAAAGTATTCAGGTTTGGCTTGAAGAAAAGGTGGCAACCTTGGTTATAGCTAAAGATGCCGGCCTGCACTATAAAGTGCTATAGCTTCTAGCAACTGGATGCAAGCAACAGGCTGGAGTGCAATGGTAGCGTTGTGTAATGCGGTGCGCTTAGTGTGCCGCAGCGAACGGTAGGTGTGGCCAAATTGCTTTTGCTGACATCATCGCCCTGCTACCCAGTGATGCCAAACCTGCGCCCAGACAGCCGCCTGCAGCTCCCGGATGACAACAGATTTGCATGTGACTATCGTGGCTTCTTGGGGAGCCACAGCCCGGTCTGAATAATGTGTCCAGGTTTCAGTCCGCCTAAAACCCGGACACAAGATTCAAAACCTGGACTGTCCGGGTGAATCGACCCTACCTACATGTACGGCGGCAAGGATGGCTCTGCTGCGCTGATCACGTACTAGGTACTGAGACCCGTCACCCGATTGGTTGAAAGGACGGGCGATCCTATTGGACGCCTTGGAGGAGGAGGGAGGAGAAACACGGTGTGATGCAGAGGAGGTGGAGGAGACACAATGAAAGCCGCCCCCGTAGGAGCCTTGCCCGCTCGAGACATAGATGGGGTAAGGGCGGGGCTGGATTACCGATCGACAACCCAGGCGGGGGTGGAGGGACTTGGTGCGGGTGACCCGACCGACCGCATGGGGGGGTTGGGTGGTGGCGGGAGGTGCCGGCCAACCGGGGGGGACTTGGTGCGGGTGACCCTACTGACCACATGGGGGGGTTGGGTGGTGGCGGGAGGTGCCGGCCGACCGGGGGTGGGGGGACTTGGTGCAGGTGACCCTACTGACCGCATGGGGGGGGTTGGGAGGTGGTGGGAGGTGCCAGCCAACCGCGGGGGGTTGTTTTGCCACCCCCCAATGAAAAAAACCACCAGCCGCCACTGCCACGTCTGAGCAGATCTTCCAATATCATTTCTATCTGGAATGGAAAGGACGGGCGACCCTATTGGATGCCTTGGAGGAGGAAGGAGGAGAAGCACAGCGTGATGCAGAGGAATGGAAGCCTCCCCCGTAGAAGCCTTGCCCGCCCGTGGCATACATGGGGTAAGTGCGGGGCTGGATTACCGACCGACAGCCCGGGCGGAGGTGGAGGGACTTGGTGCGGGTGACCTGACCAACCACATGGGGGGGTTTGGGTGGTGGTGGGAGGGGACTTGGTGCGGGTGACCCAACCGACCGCATGAGAGGGTTGGGTGGTGGTGGGAGGTGCCGGCTGACCAGGGGTGGGGAGACTTGGTGCAGGTGAGCCTACTGACCGCATGGGGGGTTGGGTGATGGCGTGAGGTGCCGGCCAACCGCGGGGGGGTTGTTTTGCCACCCCCCAAAGAAAAAACCACCAGCCACCTCTGCCCATAACTGAGCAGATCTTCCAATATAATTTTTATCTGGAGTTCCGCTGAAGATCTCCGATCGGTCCGGTGTTCCCCTCAAAATCCCGGCTTCGTCATTTCATACCGACGCATTTCATCACCATGCGTTTTATTCCAGCCTGTATAATTTTATATGATCTTTACTGAAGGAAACGATTAAAGCTTTGATTGCCACCGCCGTCATTATGAATTCCGCACATTTTTTGTCACCCCCTTGCAGTCGGGATTTAATACAAATCTTCGACTTTTTATTTTCTTAATCCTTAAGGCGAAGCGGATGAAACATTCGAGTCGGTGCATTTCAATGGAGACGTCGCTCTTCTCTCATAAAAGTTTAATCGCCGTTATTTCCGCTTTATGAGTTTTCATAACAAAAGCCGGGACCGGAGGAAAATAGAAATGAGTTAAAGGAGAACTCCGATGAGGCTTAAAAATACCCAACAGACATAGTTGGCCTTTCAGTGACTTACAAGTCCTGAGAATTTACAAAATTCATCAACAATGTCAACTTTATTTAAAGCTTTTTTTTATCTCAACCCCTTCAGCCCCAGAAGGATTTCCCCTTTTAGGACCCTTTTTGCGATTCGGCGCTGCGTCACTTTATCTGACAATTGCACGGTCGTGCGGCGTTGCACCCAAACTAAATTTGCGTTCTTTTTTCCCACAAACAGAGCTTTCTTTTGGTGGTATTCGGTCCCCTCTGCGTCATTTCTGATCGCCGCTATAAACAAAAGAAGAGCGACAATTTTGCAAAAAAAAAAAAATATTTTTCTTACTTTTTGCTAAAATACAAATCAAATAAAAATATAAAAAAACATTTTTTTTCATCGGTTTTGGCCGATTTTATATTCTTCCTCATATTTTTGGTAAAAAAGAAAATCGCAATCGGTGTTTATTGATTGGCTTGCGCAAAAGTTGTCGCTTTTATGGATGATGAGAATTAATTTCTGGAGTTTTTTTTTTTTTTTTTACTAGTAATGGCGGCAATCTGCGATTTTTAGCGGTACTGCGACATTGCGGCGGACATGTCGGACCATTTTGACACTTTTTTGGGACCATTGGCATTTATCGGTGCTATGAAAATGCACTGATTACTATGTAAATGTCGCTGGCAGTGAAGGGGTTATCCTGGAGGGGGCGCTCTAAGGGTTAACTGTGTTCCCTCAGGGTGTTCTAACTGTATGGGAGCTGGGCTGAGTGGGGGAGGGGAGTGATCATGGCTTCCATATACAGCTCTTCCCCCTCTATGAGAACGGAGATCCAGGTTTACTTACACCGACCTCCGTTCTCTCACTGCGGGGGGGGCCATCGCGGGTAGCCGGCGGTGATCGAGTCCCCCCTACCCGCTCCCTGCCCCCCCGGAACACAGTAAGCGCGGCCACTGTCAGGTGATGGCGGTTTGCGATAACAAACCACTTTGCCGCCGTCAAGCCACTGCGGGCGGTCGGCAAGCGGTTAAACTGATTGTAAAGTCTTGTTTTTTTTTAACCCCTTGCTTACTGGGCACTTAAACCCCCCTCCTGCCCAGGCCAATTTTCATTTTTCAGCACTGTCGATCTTTGAATGACAATTGCGCGGTCGTGCGACGTTGTACCCAAACAAAATTGACATCCTTTTTTTCCCATAAACAGAGCTTTCTTTTGGTGGTATTTGATCCCCTCTGCGGTTTTTATTTTTTTGCGCCATAAACAAAAATGGAGACAATTTTTAAAAAAAGAACAATATTTTTTACTTTTTGTTATAATAAATATCCAAAAAAATATATAAAAAAAAATTATTCATCAGTTTTGGATGATATATATTCTTCTACATATTTTTGGTAAAAAAAAAAAATCGCAATCGGCGTATACAGAGTTGCGCAAAAGTTATCGCGTCTACAAACTGTGGGAATTGATTTCTGGCGTTTTTACTTATTTTTCTTACTAGTAATGGCGGTGATCTGCAATTTTTATCGGGACTGCGATATTGCAGTGGACATGTCGGACCATTTTGGACACTTTTTTGGGACCAATGACATTTATACAGTGATCAGAAATTTAAATATCCACTGATTACTGTATAAATGTCATTGGCAGTGAAGGAGTTAACCTGCAGGGGCGCTTTAGGGGGTAACTGTGTTCCCTAGGCGTTCTAACTGTGAGGGGGCAGTGAAGGGGTTAACCTGCAGGGGGCACTCTAGGGGGTAACTGTGTTCCCTAGGCGTGTTCTAACTGTTAGGGGGCTGGGTTGCCAGGGGCACCAGAGATCTAAGTGACCCCAGTGACAGAAGTCAGTAGATCTGCTATGCCGCCCCCTCACGGAACAGAGAACCGCATTGTTTACATTGGCAGTTCCCCGTTCTGCTGCTCTAACAGAGGATTGTGGGTCTCCAGCAAACACCAATTTCGCATGACTCGTGGGCACGCCCATGCAGTGTGCGGCGGCCGCGAGAGCACACCACCGTCGCCCGTGTGTGCGCGCTAGGAGCGCGCAAAGGGGCGGACGTCCATGGATGTCCCCCCAGAAATTCAGATCTGTGTTGTAGCTGTATTTCGGCTATAGCGCGGATCTGAAGAGGTTAAATATTAAACATGTTATACACATGTAGTGCCCCCATAGTGAATTGCTGCTTTTTGAAATCGATTTTTGCTGCTTTGTTTCCAGAAGGCTCTGGAAAGGGGGATGGATGAGGAGGTGTCACTTTATGAAGCATGTTAACCGATTGCCGACCGGCTGGCGTACTTTCACTGCTGCAGAGTGGCAGCGCCCTGCGAATCTCCATCTTTAAATGGCGACTCGCACATGCGCGGCTAGCGGGCGACTCGCTCTCGTGCCACCGCACTCTGCAGGAGTGTCACAATGGCCGGGTTAGAAGCATCGTGGGCCTGGTGCTGTGGATTTCGTTATTCCCTTTTTATGGAAATAAATACAATGAAAATGAAACCATTTTTGTTAAAACCGATTACACAAATTAAATTAAATAGAGAGGGGGTGAGAAATAGAGGAGGATGGGGGTG
>BLSH010460275.1:187619-199901 GCA_018402905.1 Glandirana rugosa | reverse complement strand
GACGTGTTTCGTTCCAGGTATTTCTGTACCTCCTCGCTCAGACCCCACCTCCTTGAACTGACAGGACGTGTCTCAGGACCGGAGTAGGGTTATCTTGTGGAAACCCTATTTAATCTCGACTCTGACGTTCGGTCCGAAAGAGCAGGTCACGGACTGGAGTGTTTACGAGAAGACCTTCTTGCCAGTTTGTAAGGGTATTATACACACTTGGCCTACAAAAAAACAAGTTCGTCGCGAACGATAGACACAAAAGAAAGGGAATAATTAAAGGTATTTATTTTAACGTATATTAAAGTATATCGTCACCACACTTATTTATCTATTTCATTTATCTATTTATTCACACCACTGCTATATGAAATTATATGCAATTTTATTTATGGAAATTAATAAGGGAAAGAAAACACAGATAGCAAGCGCTGCTTGAACAAAAAAACATCCGGTTCACACATATTATGGGAATGTTTGACCGTTCTTCCAGAAGAGCATTTGTGAGGTCAGGCACTGGACGAGAAAGCCTGGCTTGCAGTCTCAGCTCTAATTTATCCCAAAGGTGTTCTATTGGGATGAGGCCAGGACTCTGTGCAGGACAGTCAAGTTCCTCCACCCCAGACTCGCTCCTCCATGTCTTTATGGACCTTGCTTTGTGCAGTGGTGGGCAGTGATGTTGGAACAGGAAGGGGCCATCCCCAAACTCTTCCCACAAAGTTGGGAGCATTAAATTGTCCAAAATGTCTTGGTATGCTGACGCCTTAAGAGTTCCCTTCACTGGAACTAAGGGGTCAAGCCCAACCCCTGAAAAACAACCCCACACCATAATCCCCCCTCCACCAAATGATTTTGACCAGTGCATAAAGCAAGGTCCATAAAGACATGGATGAGGGCTGGAGGAACTTGACTGACCTGCACAGTCCTGGCCTCAATGCTATAGAACACCTTAGGAGACTGTGGAGACTACGAGCCAGGTCTTCTCGTCCAACATCAGTGCCTAACCTCACAGATGTACCTCTGGAAGAACGGTCAAACATTCCCATAGGCACTCCTAAACCTTGTGGACAGCCTTCCCAGTTGGAAGTCGGCATTAACCAGCTTTCATGGCACCAGCATTTCTCTTTTTTTTGTATGGACTACATGGAAGTTTACAGAGTCTTCATAGGCTGAGTGCTGGGTTCATGAGGCTCACCAGGCATTGCACAGGAGGTGGCAGCTGGGATGCATCTGTTCCCCTACCCAGAAGAGTTGAAACTGTTCTAGCTGCAAAGGGTGGGCCCAGGGCTGGTGCAAGGATTTTTGACACCCTAGGCAAAACCTAATTTTGCTGCCCCATTGGCTCCACCCCTGACTCCACCCCCTTTGCCATGCCCAGCCTGATCAGTGCCAATCAAATGCAGCCTCACCATTGCCCATCAAATACAGCTTTACCAGCGCCAATCCATACAGCCTCACCTGTGCCCATCAAATACAGTTTCATCACCACAGCTCTCCTCTCTGATGGCATGAATCAATGCAGAGCAGCCAGTGATGGATCAACAGTGGCCAGGCACCCTAGGCGGCAGTGCACCCTAGGCGGCCGCCTACTCCGCCTAGTGGTAGAGCCGGCCCTGGGTGGGCCAACTCAATATTGAACCCTACGGACTAAGGGGCTTTTCTGAGGAAAGCCTCAAGTGGTTTGTAGCCATCACCCCCCACCTTTCCCCCCAGCGCTGGATAAAGGGAATCTTTTGTTGTTTGTTCGCTCGTTATGACTGTAATGTTATCCTATCAGGACTTATGGAATTTGAATAAATTTCAAGCGCTTGTTTGTATGAAAAAGGGCAGCAGTGAAATCAGTTTTTTTTTTATACATTTGATTTTTCTTTATTTTTTTTTAAGACCGGTGTTCCCCTTTAAACTAAAAAGGAATACAAATTCTGATCCCATCTGAACATTACCTGCGCTCATTCGGGGAAAGTAAAGCCCCTTATATATTTGTATGTGAACACTGCATTTCATTTGTATGGATAGAAGGCGTCCTCCGGTCGCAGTGCGGCGTTACAACGTTTCGTGTTGTTGTAATGTTTTGTGTTCACGCTTTGCGCCATTATTATCTTATTGTCCCCTTCTATAATTATAGCTTTATTAAAGCCGCGGTAGCTTTTTAGTTAAAAAAAAAAAAGAAAGAAAATAAAGGACTAACAGGCTTTCATTTGACACCCGGCGCCTGTTTACAGCTTAATCTGGCTGCTAATTAGAGGCATTCATCTCCAGAATAGGCGCAGCGCGGGCGATTGTCCTCTAATCACGATATCGGAGGGAAACCTGAAATAGAGATTTCATTACGGTGACCCAATTTCTCCCCTGTGAGCGCCGAGTTCTGTGCTTTCCATTGTACGGCCGCATCGCAAGAGATGAAAACACGCTTGTTAAGAAGCGGCGGAAATAATATTTATATTCTGCCCTAATAAATTATTTAAAGGAGACGTCTACACGTCCTGCCCCATCCGTTATCTGGTTGTCACTCAACTCAAAAATACATTCACTAATGTAGCATTGACCCTCCCTCATGAGTGCGGACTCCATGCTTATTGGATAAGCAGTGGGATCCCTCCTTAAAGAGGACCTGTGCTATGGAAGCTGCGCCCAAAACACCGGCACTGCCTGTAGGCTCTCCGCAGCTCACGTTTCCCCCTATAGTGGCTTAACCTGTAAAATCATTAGACTCACAGGTCATCCAGTAAAAAAGAGCTTCCTAAGAGTAAAACTCCGGCAGATACACTAAAATAGCTTCCTGTTCAGTTCCGATAACAACGTGGTGATGTCACACCTGTCTCCACCCTACGCGTTTCGTCATACCTGACGTCATCTCGGGCACGGAGGCGACGCTGAGAGTCACTCAAATCTAGGAAGCAGGGAAACCAATCCCCATTTTCGATTCTTTTGCACTCACAATGAAAAGAGCTAAAAAAGCATCATGCGGTACCAGTGGTAGACCACCATGTCGCTCTATAAAGTAGGAGAAGTGCCCACCCCTTCTAACCGCTCAAATATGATGACAATTATTCAAAAATAATACTATAAAATTATAGTATGTAGATGGGGTGATTGTTGGCGCTTGACGTTGCAATGGAGTGAATGGGAAGGGAAGGCTCCGTGAAGAGACCAATTAGTTCAGTCCTTTTTGTGTGATCCAGTGGTGGGGGTGGGGGAAAAAAAAGGGGGGCCCCTGTCAGAAGACGACCGCTGCCCCTGGAATTCGGGTCGGGAGGCCTGTGCGCGGGCACACGTATGCAGCCGGCATTGGCTCCCAAGCGGCCATTTAAGCTGACAGCACCCTGCAATCAGTGCTGTCCGTTCTACAGCGTTCCGGTACCTGTGATCCGTTCTAGTGAGCTTCCTGTTACCTGTGACCCGGCTATCTTTGGACTTGCTTGTTATCTGCCTGCACTGACCCTGGCTTGCCCACGACCACTTCTTTGCCTGACCCTTGTGTACTTCTGCTGCCCGCCTGTTGCCAACCCTGCCTATACCTTCTGTACTGCACCGCCAGCCTGCTACCGACCCGGCCTGCATCGCTACTCTTCAGTCTGCACGAGTGGTTCAGCGGACCTTCACCTACCACCTGTGACCCAGTCCGACCCTCGTGCCATCCTGCACTCCCGAGCCACCTGTCTGCTCTACCAGGGGCTCCTGAATAAGG
Organism: Glandirana rugosa; assembly: GCA_018402905.1. Lineage (NCBI taxonomy): Eukaryota > Metazoa > Chordata > Amphibia > Anura > Ranidae > Glandirana > Glandirana rugosa. The sequence goes on along the minus strand of BLSH010460275.1, from coordinate 196,225 downwards.
ATAGTAAGAGAGGTTGATCACTGCATAAGCCCGACTCTACCATCAGGTACGTGACAGCCACCCTGCCACACTGGCAAGCTGTGACCTGCACTTGCCCACTGCATAAGCCCGACTCTACCACCAGGTACTTGACAGCCACCCTGCCACACTGCCAAGCTGTGACCTGCACTTGCCCACTGCATAAGCTAGACTCTACCACCAGGTACTTGACAGCCACCCTGCCACACTGCCAAGCTGTGACCTGCTCTTGCCCACTGCATAAGCCCGACTCTACCACCGGGTACTTGACAGCCACCCTACCACACTGCCAAGCTGTGACCTGCACTTGCCCACTGCATAAGCCAGACTCTACCACCAGGTATGTGACAGCCACCCTGCCACACTGCCAAGCTGTGACCTGTACTTGCCCACTGCATAAGCCAGACTCTACCATCAGGTATGTGACAGCCACCCTGCCACACTGCCAAGCTGTGACCTGCACTTGCCCACTGCATAAGCCCGACTCTACCACCAGGTACTTGACAGCCACCCTGCCACACTGCCAAGCTGTGACCTGCACTTGCCCACTGCATAAGCCAGACTCTACCACCAGGTACTTGACAGCCACCCTGCCACACTGGCAAGCTGTGACCTGCACTTGCCCACTGCATAAGCCCGACTCTACCACCGGGTACTTGACAGCCACCCTACCACACTGCCAAGCTGTGACCTGCACTTGCCCACTGCATAAGCCAGACTCTACCACCAGGTATGTGACAGCCACCCTGCCACACTGCCAAGCTGTGACCTGCACTTGCCCACTGCATAAGCCAGACTCTACCACTGGGTATGTGACAAGCCCAGTCTCACAAAGGGCAGCTGATGTTTGAGGTTGAGGAAACCTCTGCACTGTAACCAGAAGAAAAACACAGCGCTTCTATGTGCCGACCGTTTAAAAGCATTTACTAGCAAAGGATAAAAGGCACTCACAAACAAATGAGTATAATCCCCATTGCAGTGTAAGTCACTGTGACGAAGTTAAAGTGGTTGTGCACCCGCGGGGAAAAAAAACAAAAAACACCTGTAAGACAAAGGCATAATGAGCTAGTATGCACCGCACCACATACTACCTCATTATGAAATACTCACCTTAGAATGAAGATCCAACAGGGCCGCCCGGTCGCCACCAAGGGAGCTGACATGTTACCTCAGGGGTTCCTTCCGGGTTCACGGCTCCGGCGCTGTGAGTGGCCAGAGCCGCGATGACGTCACTCCTGTGCATGCGCGCGGCAACCCTCCATTCCGGCAAGGTCTGGCAGGATACGCAGGGCCTTCGCTGGAATTTTACAGCTCATGTGCAGCTGACGTCAGCCGCCGCATGCAAGCTGAATATCTCTTAAACTGGAGGAGATATTCATTTTACCTACAGGTGAGCCTTGTTATTGGCCTTATTATAGGATTACCTGTAGGTAAAAATCACAATTGGGGAGAGACCAACTGCTTTAATACCGTAAGACCGGAACCTTACAGTTAAAGAGCATTTAAAGCCCATGTCTTTATCAGGACAGGTCCCCTTTAGAAAAAACAAAAGACAAAGCAAAATCTTCATCAGAGTCTCCCCTTACATCCAGGTCCCCAGCAGAGTCCCCCCTTACATCCAGGTCCCCAGCAGAGTCCCCCCTTACCTCCAGGTCCCCAGCAGAGTCCCCCCTTACATCCAGGTCCCCAGCAGAGTCCCCCCTTACATCCAGGTCCCCAGCAGAGTCCCCCCTTACATCCAGGTCCCCAGCAGAGTCTCCCCTTACATCCAGGTCCCCAGCAGAGTCTCCCCTTACATCCAGGTCCCCAGCAGAGTTCCCCCTTACATCCAGCTCCCCAGCAGAGTTCCCCCTTACATAAGAGTCCCAATCAGAACCCCTTTATAGCAGAGTCTTCATTAGGGGTCCCCCTTGCTAAATGCACTCCTGTAGTGGGTAGGAATTGTCCCATGGGCCATAGTTTGGAGACCCCTGAAATGAAAGGCATGAGGTCCTCCATTATCTCTGTGGCAGAAAACCCTTCCATGATGGCTCACATGGTGCGGGGATGAAGAAGGGGATCACCTGATCCGGGACGGAGAGAGGGGGGCTGGCTGTCTCTGTAAGACTAAATAAATGTATCTTCTCTTTATCATAGTAAATAATTGCCTCTGCATTGCATTATTATTGGTTTTATTAATAACTTATGATACCAGCTGTGTGCGACCCGCCTTTTCAACTGCCATAAAATTGTATTATTGCTGAGGAGGAGGAGGAGGACAGTGGGGAGAGGATCATGGGGAGCGGGACACAGCTGAGGAGGAGGAGGACAGTGGGGAGAGGATTATGAGGAGCCGGATGAGGCTCTCCATCAGGTATCCTGCCTGGTGGGTCTTCTCTGATCCTCTTCTGTTCCCTGATATAGTCACACGCGCCCTGGTCAAGACTGGACTATTTCTTCTATACAGGGTTAGATAGGTCAGGGTTACATAGATCAGTGTTAGATAGGTCAGCGTTAGATAGGTCAGCGTTAGATAGGTCAGGGTTAGATAGGTCAGTGTTAGATAGGTCAGCGTTAGATAGGTCAGCGTTAGATAGGTCAGCGTTAGATAGGTCAGCGTTAGATAGGTCAGTGTTAGATAGGTCAGGGTTAGATAGGTCAGTGTTAGATAGGTCAGGGTTAGATAGGTCAGGGTTAGATAGGTCAGCGTTAGATAGGTCAGCGTTAGATAGGTCAGGGTTAGATAGGTCAGGGTTAGATAGGTCAGGGTTAGATAGGTCAGTGTTAGATAGGTCAGGGTTAGATAGGTCAGGGTTAGATAGGTCAGGGTTAGATAGGTCAGGGTTAGATAGGTCAGCGTTAGATAGGTCAGGGTTAGATAGGTCAGTGTTAGATAGGTCAGGGTTAGATAGGTCAGGGTTAGATAGGTCAGCGTTAGATAGGTCAGTGTTAGATAGGTCAGTGTTAGATAGGTCAGGGTTAGATAGGTCAGTGTTAGATAGGTCAGTGTTAGATAGGTCAGTGTTAGATAGGTCAGGGTTAGGTAGGTCAGTGTTAGATAGGTCAGGGTTAGATAGGTCAGCGTTAGATAGGTCAGCGTTAGATAGGTCAGGGTTAGATAGATCAGTGTTAGATAGGTCAGTGTTAGATAGGTCAGTGTTAGATAGGTCAGGGTTAGATAGGTCAGGGTTAGATAGGTCAGCGTTAGATAGGTCAGCGTTAGATAGGTCAGTGTTAGATAGGTCAGCGTTAGATAGGTCAGTGTTAGATAGGTCAGGGGTAGATAGGTCAGTGTTAGATAGGTCAGTGTTAGATAGGTAAGGGTTAGATAGGTCAGGGTTAGATAGGTCAGCGTTAGATAGGTCAGTGTTAGATAGGTCAGCGTTAGATAGGTCAGTGTTAGATAGGTCAGGGTTAGATAGGTCAGTGTTAGATAGGTCGGGGTTAGGTAGGTCAGGGTTAGATAGGTCAGGGTTAGATAGGTCAGCGTTAGATAGGTCAGGGTTAGATAGGTCAGTGTTAGATAGGTCAGTGTTAGATAGGTCAGGGTTAGATAGGTCAGCGTTAGATAGGTCAGCGTTAGATAGGTCAGTGTTAGATAGGTCAGCGTTAGATAGGTCAGAGTTAGATAGGTCAGGGTTAGATAGGTCAGCGTTAGATAGGTCAGGGTTAGATAGGTCAGTGTTAGATAGGTCAGTGTTAGATAGGTCAGGGTTAGATAGGTCAGGGTTAGATAGGTCAGCGTTAGATAGGTCAGGGTTAGATAGGTCAGTGTTAGATAGGTCAGTGTTAGATAGGTCAGGGTTAGATAGGTCAGTGTTAGATAGGTCAGGGTTAGATAGGTCAGGGTTAGATAGGTCAGTGTTAGATAGGTCACGGTTAGATAGGTCAGTGTTAGATAGGTCAGTGTTAGATAGGTCAGTGTTAGATAGGTCAGGGTTAGATAGGTCAGCGTTAGATAGGTCAGCGTTAGATAGGTCAGTGTTAGATAGGTCAGCGTTAGATAGGTCAGAGTTAGATAGGTCAGCGTTAGATAGGTCAGTGTTAGATAGGTTAGCGTTAGATAGGTCAGGGTTAGATAGGTCAGTGTTATATAGGTCAGGGTTAGATAGGTCAGCGTTAGATAGGTCAGGGTTAGATAGGTCAGTGTTAGATAGGTCAGCGTTAGATAGGTCAGCGTTAGATAGGTCAGCGTTAGATAGGTCAGCGTTAGATAGGTCAGGGTTAGATAGGTCAGCGTTAGATAGGTCAGCGTTAGATAGGTCAGGGTTAGATAGGTCAGTGTTAGATAGGTCAGTGTTAGATAGGTCAGCGTTAGATAGGTCAGCGTTAGATAGGTCAGCGTTAGATAGGTCAGCGTTAGATAGGTCAGGGTTAGATAGGTCAGTGTTAGATAGGTCAGCGTTAGATAAGTCAGGGTTAGATAGGTCAGGGTTAGATAGGTCAGTGTTAGATAGGTCAGGGTTAGATAGGTCAGGGTTAGATAGGTCAGGGTTAGGTAGGTCAGGGTTAGATAGGTCAGCGTTAGATAGGTCAGCGTTAGATAGGTCAGCGTTAGATAGGTCAGGGTTAGGTAGGTCAGTGTTAGATAGGTCAGGGTTAGATAGGTCAGGGTTAGGTAGGTCAGGGTTAGATAGGTCAGTGTTAGATAGGTCAGTGTTAGATAGGTCAGGGTTAGGTAGGTCAGGGTTAGATAGGTCAGTGTTAGATAGGTCAGCGTTAGATAGGTCAGCGTTAGATAGGTCAGTGTTAGATAGGTCAGTGTTAGGTAGGTCAGGGTTAGGTAGGTCAGCGTTAGATAGGTCAGTGTTAGGTAGGTCAGGGTTAGATAGGTCAGTGTTAGATAGGTCAGTGTTAGATAGGTCAGTGTTAGATAGGTCAGGGTTAGATAGGTCAGTGTTAGATAGGTCAGGGTTAGATAGGTCAGTGTTAGATAGGTCAGCGTTAGATAGGTCAGTGTTAGATAGGTCAGGGTTAGATAGGTCAGTGTTAGATAGGTCAGGGTTAGATAAGTCAGGGTTAGATAGGTCAGGGTTAGATAGGTCAGAGTTAGATAGGTCAGCGTTAGATAGGTCAGCGTTAGATAGGTCAGTGTTAGATAGGTCAGCGTTAGATAGGTCAGTGTTAGATAGGTCAGTGTTAGATAGGTCAGGGTTAGATAGGTCAGTGTTAGATAGGTCAGCGTTAGATAGGTCAGTGTTAGATAGGTCAGGGTTAGATAGGTCAGTGTTAGATAGGTCAGGGTTAGATAGGTCAGTGTTAGATAGGTCAGGGTTAGATAAGTCAGGGTTAGATAGGTCAGTGTTAGATAGGTCAGTGTTAGGTAGGTCAGGGTTAGATAGGTCAGTGTTAGATAGGTCAGGGTTAGATAAGTCAGGGTTAGATAGGTCAGTGTTAGATAGGTCAGTGTTAGGTAGGTCAGTGTTAGGTAGGTCAGTGTTAGATAGGTCAGGGTTAGATAGGTCAGTGTTAGATAGGTCAGTGTTAGATAGGTCAGTGTTAGATAGGTCAGCGTTAGATAGGTCAGCGTTAGATAGGTCAGTGTTAGATAGGTCAGGGTTAGGTAGGTCAGGGTTAGATAGGTCAGTGTTAGATAGGTCAGTGTTAGATAGGTCAGTGTTAGATAGGTCAGCGTTAGATAGGTCAGTGTTAGGTAGCTCAGGGTTAGGTAGGTCAGCGTTAGATAGGTCAGTGTTAGATAGGTCAGTGTTAGGTAGGTCAGGGTTAGATAGGTCAGTGTTAGATAGGTCAGTGTTAGGTAGGTCAGGGTTAGATAGGTCAGTGTTAGATAGGTCAGTGTTAGATAGGTCAGTGTTAGGTAGGTCAGGGTTAGATAGGTCAGTGTTAGATAGGTCAGTGTTAGGTAGGTCAGGGTTAGATAGGTCAGTGTTAGATAGGTCAGTGTTAGATAGGTCAGGGTTAGATAGGTCAGTGTTAGATAGGTCAGTGTTAGATAGGTCAGCGTTAGGTAGGTCAGGGTTAGATAGGTCAGTGTTAGATAGGTCAGTGTTAGATAGGTCAGTGTTAGATAGGTCAGTGTTAGATAGGTCAGTGTTAGATAGGTCAGTGTTAGATAGGTCAGTGTTAGATAGGTCAGCGTTAGGTAGGTCAGGGTTAGATAGGTCAGCGTTAGGTAGGTGGATGTCTGGAAATGTAGAGATTTTAGTGTTAGGTGGACTTCCCCTTTAAACGAAGACGTCCTCTCTGTCCATGCACTGCACCGTCTTTGTGAAAACTCCAAACTCTCTTCTATGTTTTGATCTTTATTGTGGCTGAACATTCATAAATCAGATTAATTAGAGCCGATGTGCGTGCTGCAGGATGGCTGTGAAAGGCGCGCAGTGTCTCCGGCCGCGCTCTCTAATTATAAGCTAAACCCCGGATTTTGTTCCAAATTATTAGATAATAATAATAAGTCGTTTCTATTGGAGATCAGAGCGTTCCCGATACACAGTGACATCTGACATGGAAATATCGCTGTGGGTTATCGCTTGCCGAGCCGTCATCCAATTAAATTACAAGAAGTGCGAAGAATTATTGCTGAAGAATATTCTGTAACCTTTTGTATCACTTGACCTTCCCTCTTAGATTGTAAGCTCTGAGGAGCAGGGGCCTCTGATTCCTCGTGTATTGAACTGTATTGTAATGATTGCCTACAATTTGTTAAACACTGAGCAGACTTCTGGCGCTATAAAAATCCTGTATAATAATAATAATATACAGTGCCTTGAAAAAGTATTCATACCCCTTGAAATTCCCCACATTTTGTCATGTTACAATCAAAAACGTAAATGTATTTTATTGGGATTTTATGTGATAGACCGACACACAGGGCCAGATTAAGAGCATCGTGGGCCTGGTGCTTTTGGTGAGCCTTTCATGCTCCCAACATTGTGGGAACACTTTGGGGATGGCCCCTTCATGTTCCAACATGACTGCCCACCAGTGCACAAAGCAAGGTCCATAAAGACATGGATGAACGAGTATGGGGTGGAGGAACTTAACTGACCTGCACAGAGTCCAAACATTCCCATAGACACTCCTAAACCATGTGGACAGCCTTCCCAGAAGAGTTGAAGCTGTCATAGCTGTAAAGGATGGGGCAACTCAATATTGAACCTTACGGACTAAGACTGGGATGCCATTAAAGTTTATGTGCATGTAAAGACAGACGTCCCAATACTTTTGCCTAGCTAGTGTATCAGTCAATATTTGCAATGGTAGTGGAACCCTCCTACACATAAATACTACATTTAGATATAATTTAGGTAAGGCCCTGCGTCATGAATTATGGTTATCAACATAGAGAGTTCAAGCAACAGCTTTACATGAAGTGACATGTTTGGGATTCAAACTCAGGACCTGATCAATGGTAGGCAGAATTTCTACCTTGTAAGCCACAGGGCTAATGCATGAGGAGTCCTCCTACACATAAATACACAGATACTGCATTTCTTGGAATATATAGGAATTATATTAGTCAGGAGTAGAGATGAGCGAACTTCTAGAAGTCAGGGTTCTGCTGGTTCGGCCGAACTTCGGGACAAAGTCCGGGTTCGGGTCCGGACAGAACCCGAACTTTGTCCCGGACCCCGAACCCCATTGAAATCAATGGGGACACGGACTTTTAGGCACAAAAAAGGCTGGAAAATAGTCCTGGAAGGTCCTAGAGGTCTGCAAAAGGAAGGAAATGTGGGTAAGGGTGGGACAAATGTCCTACAAAGAAATGGGGACAGGGAAATAACTTATATAAATATTTTTAAAAAAATAAAAACATAAAAAATGCAAAAATGGAGATCATCTTCAAAATGGGTCTGAAAAGTATTAATTAACATTAGAGGCCATAGAACTGTTCTAAAATCATCTTCAAACTGTGTCAAAAAAGTATAAATAAGCCGGGAGTACCCATATCACTGTTCTGCAAAATGTGTGTGTCACTTTAAATCAAACCGTCAATCATTGCACATCTGTTCTTCACACTTCTTTTTAGTCTGTGTCACTTTTATTATTGCCGCTAATCATTGCACATCTGTTATTCACACACAACATCTGTTCTGCACCAGAACAGATGTTCTTCACACATTAGATCTGTTCTGCACACATCTGAAAATAGTTTAGAACACTTTACCTAAAACCGGGTGCGGAACCATACACCTGTTCTTCAAACATCTGGATAGTGTGTTTAAAAATACAGCATAGAGAAGAGCAGGCATATGGTTTCGCTCTTCACACACACAGTTTGCAGATGTTTTCAGAACAGTGATATTATATCACTGATATGATATCACTGTTCTTCAAACATCTGCAAACAGTGTGCAAAGAGCGGAGCCATATGCCTGTTCTTCTCTATGCTGTAGTTTCACACACAGATTCCAGATGTTTGAAGAACAGGTGTATGGTTCCGCACCCGGTTTTAGGTAAAGTGTTCTAAACTATTTTCAGATGTGTGCAGAACAGATCTAATGTGTGAAGAACATCTGTTCTTTGCGTCCTTTTTTCCCACAAATAGAGCTTTCTTTTGGTGGTATTTGATCCCCTCTGTGTCATTTCTGATCGGCAATGTGTGATAGGTCTACAAACTTCTTGTCCACATACCAAGGCGTGGGCCA
>BLSH010460275.1:129939-142873 GCA_018402905.1 Glandirana rugosa | reverse complement strand
TGACACGAGTAATACTCCCCAAGGGTGGTAGGGACACGACTCAAGGGTCCAGACATGTAGGCGACACGGGTAATACTCCCCAAGGGTGGTAGGGACACTACTCAAGGACCCAGACATGGTGACAGGATGTACAGACCTGGGAACTCAGCACAGGGATGGTGGGAACCCCTCATAATGAGCACAGTGGGTGTACAGACCTGGGAACTCAGCACAGGGAGGGTGGGAACCCCTCATAATGGGTACAGCAGGTGTATAGACCCTGGAACTCAGCACAGGGATGGTGGGAACCCCTCATAATGGGCACAGTGGATGTACAGACCCTGGAACTCAGCACAGGAATGGTGGGAACTCCTCATAATGGGCAAAGCGGGTGTACAGCCCTGGAACTCAGCACAGGGATTTTGGAAACCCTCATAATGGGCACAGCGGGTGTACAGACCCAGGAACTCAGCACAGGGATGGTGGAAATCCATCATAATGGGCACAGCGGGTGTACATACCCAGGAACTCAGCACAGGGATGGTGGGAACCCCTGATAATGGGCAGAGCGGGTGTACAGACCCAGGAACTCAGTACAGGGATGGTGCGAACCCCTCACAATGGGCACAGCGGGTGTACAGCCCTGGAACTCAGCACAGGGATGGTGGGAACCCCTCATAATGGGCACAGTGGGTGTACAGACCCAGGAACTCAGCACAGGGATGGTGGGAACCCCTCATAATGGGCACAGCGGGTGTACAGACCCAGGAACTCAGTACAGGGATGGTGCGAACCCCTCATAATGGGCACAGCGGATGTTCAGACCCGGAAACTCAGCACAGGGGTGGTGGGAACCCCTCATAATGGGCAAAGTGGGTGTACAGACCCGGGAACTCAGCAGAGGGATGGTGGGTACCCCTCATAATGGGCACCAGTGGGTGTACAGACCCTGGAACTCAGCACAGGGATGGTGGGAACCCGTCATAATGGGCACAGCAGGTGTACAGACCTGGGAACTAATCACAGGGATGGTGGGAACCCCTCATAATGGGCATAGCGGGTGTACAGACCCAGGAACTCAGCACAGGGATGGTGGTAACCCCTCATAATGGGCAAAGCGGGGGTACAGACCCAGGAACTCAGTACAGGGATGGTGGGAACCCCTCATAAAGGGCACAGCAGGTGAACAGGCCCTGTCATTTATACTTTTCATGTTCAGCTCTGATGAGTTGGCACTATTTTTATATTCACAAGCATTCCTATCTCTGATATATAAACCGCATTTTATTCAGAGTCACTGATATTTCCTTTTATAAAAACGTGGGGCTCGTCCGGGATTTGAACCCGGGACCTCTCGCACCCTAAGCGAGAATCATACCCCTAGACCAACGAGCCGACTGTATCCAGATGTTCATCGACCGCCACATCAGCAGCAGCCTGGCCTGGGCTCACATTGCAGAGTCGGCCCAGCCTGAGCTGTGAGCGGGGGAGGGGTCTCACTGTGGATGCCTGGGGTCCAATGTGTGGTCTGTGAGCTTGTGGCAAGCTCTGTCCATCCTTCCTGTGCTGGGCACATTGCAGGGTGGCAGTGGGATGCCAGTTGGTGGGATGCTCTCTGTGTTCCTGCACCTGACAGTGGAAGTCCCAGCCCAATGTCACCAGGCAGAGAGCGCCATGGGAGGGGGCATTAGGTAAACACTGAGTGGGCTGCCACTGACCCCAATGCTGGGGGTTATTATTGTGGCCACTGACACCAATGCTGGAGGTTAATATTGTGGCCACTGACACCAATGCTGGGGCTAATTATTGTGGCCACTGACACCAATGCTGGGGGTTATTATTGTGGCCACTGACACCAATGCTGGGGGTTATTATTGTGGCCACTGACACCAATGCTGGGGGTTATTATTGTGGCCACTGACACCAATGCTGGTGGTTATTATTGTGGCCACTGACACCAATGCTGGGGGTTATTATTGTTGCCCCTGACACCAATGCTGGAGGTTATTACTGTGGCCACTGACACCAATGCTGGAGGTTATTATTGTGGCCACTGAAACCAATGCTGGAGGTTATTATTGTGGCCACGGACACCAATGCTGGGGTTATTATTGTGGCCACTGACACCAATGCTGGAGGTTATTATTGTGGCCACTGACCCCAATGCTGGGGGTTATTATTGTCGCCACTGAAACCAATGCTGGGGGTTAATATTGTGGCCACTGACACCAATGCTGGGGGTTATTATTGTGGCCACTGACCCCACACCTGGGGGTTATTATTGTGGCCACTGACACCGATGCTGGGGGTTATTATTATGGCCACTGACACCAATGCTGGGGGTTATTGTCGCCACTGACACCAATGCTGGAGGTTATTGTCGCCACTGAAACCAATGCTGGGGGTTATTATTGTAGCCACTGACACCAATGCTGGGGTTTATTATTGTGGCCACTGACACCAATGCTGGGGGTTATTATTGTGGCCACTGACACCAATGCTGGGGGTTATTATTGTGGCCACTGACACCAATGCTGGGGGTTATTATTGTGGCCACTGACACCAATGCTGGGGGTTATTATTGTCGCCACTGACACCAATGCTGGGGGTTATTATTGTCGCCACTGACACCAATGCTGGGGGTTATTATTGTCGCCACTGACACCAATGCTGGGGGTTATTATTGTCGCCACTGACACCATTGCTGGAGGTTATTATTGTCGCCACTGACACCAATGCAGGGGGTTATTATTGTCGCCACTGACACCAATGCTGTGGGTTATTATTGTGGCCACTGACACCAATGCTGTGGGTTATTATTGTGGCCACTGACACCAATGCTGGGAGCTATTATTGTATCCATTGACACTAATGCTTGGGGCTATTACAGCAGCCACTGACACCAATGCTGGGGGTTATCATTGCGGTTGCTGATACCAATTCTGAGGGTTATTATTATAGCCATTGACACCAATTATGAGGGTTATTATTATAGCCACTGACACCAATGTTGGGGGTTATTATTGTGGCCACTGACACCAATGCTGGGTGTTAATATTGTGGCCACTGACATCAATGCTGGGGGTTATTGTTGCAGCCGCTGACACCTATGCTGGGGGTTATTATTGCGTCCACTGACACCAATGCTAGGAGTTGTTATTATTGCACCACTGACACCAATGTTGGGGGTTATTATTGTCGCCACTGACACCAATGCTGGGGGTTATTATTGTAACCACTGACACCAATGCTAGGGGTTATTATTGTAACCACTGACACCAATGCTAGGGGTTATTATTGTAGCCACTGACACCAATGCTGGGGGTCATTATTGTAATCACTGACACCAATCCTAGGGGTTATTATTGTGGCCACTGACACCGATGCTGGGGGTTATTATTGTAGCCACTGACACCAATGCTGGGGGATTTATTATTGTAATCACTGACACCAATGCTAGGGGTTATTATTGTGGCCACTGACACCAATGCTGGGGGTTATTATTGTGGCTACTGACACCAATGCTGGGGGTTATCATTGTAGCCACCGACACCAATGCTGGGGGTTATCATTGTAGCCACCGACACCAATGCTAGGGGTTATTATTGTAACCACTGACACCAATGCTAGGGGTTATTATTGTGGCCACTGACACCAATGCTGGGGGTTATCATTGTAGCCACCGACACCAATGCTTGGGGTTATTATTGCATCCATTGAAAACAATGCTTAGGGTTATTATTGCGTTCATTGACACCAATGCTTGGGGTTATTATTGCGGCTACTGACACCAGTGCTGGGGGTTATTTTTGTGGCCACTGACCCCGAGGCTGCGCATTACTATTGTAAGGGATCAGGAGTAAGTGATGCACAGAGCGCAGGGATTAGGAGTAAGTGATGCACAGAGTGTAGGGATCAGGAGTAAGTGATGCACAGAGTGCAGGGATCAGGAGTAAGTGATGCACAGAGTGTAGGGATCAGGAGTAAGTGATGCACAGAGTGCAGGGATCAGGAGTAAGTGATGCACAGAGTGCAGGGATAAGGAGTGAGTAATGCACAGAGTGAAGGGATCAGGAGTAAGTGATGCACAGAGTGCAGGGATCAGGAGTAAGTGATGCACAGAGTGCAGGGATAAGGAGTGAGTAATGCACAGAGTGCAGGGATCAGGAACAAGTGATGCACAGAGTGTAGGGATCAGGAGTAAGTGATGCACAGAGTGCAGGGATCAGGAGTAAGTGATGCACAGAGTGCAGGGATCAGGAGTAAGTGATGCACAGAGTGCAGGGATAAGGAGTGAGTAATGCACAGAGTGCAGGGATCAGGAACAAGTGATGCACAGAGTGTAGGGATCAGGAGTAAGTGATGCACAGAGTGCAGGGATCAGGAGTAAGTGATGCACAGAGTGCAGGGGTCAGGAGTAAGTGATGCACAGAGTGCAGGGATCAGGAGTAAGTGATGCACAGAGTGCAGGGGTCAGGAGTAAGCGATGCACAGAGTGCAGGGATCAGGAGTAAGTGATGCACAGAGTGCAGGGTCCAGTAGTAAATGATGCACAGAGTGAAGGCATCGGGAGTAAGTGATGCACAGAGTGCAGGGATCAGGAGTAAGTAATGCATAGAGTGCAGGGATAAGGAGTGAGTAATGCACAGAGTGCAGGGATCGGGAGCAAGTGATGCACAGAGTGCAGGGATCGGGAGCAAGTGATGCACAGAGTGCAGGGATCGGGAGCAAGTGATGCACAGAGTGCAGGGATCGGGAGTAAGTGATGCACAGAGTGCAGGGATCAGGAGTAAGTGATGCACCGAGTGCAGGGTCCAGTAGTAAATGATGCACAGAGTGAAGGCATCGGGAGTAAGTGATGCACAGAGTGCAGGGATCAGGAGTAAGTAATGCATAGAGTCTAGGGGTCAGGAGTAAGTGATGCACAGAGTGCAGGTGTAAGGAGTAAGTGATGCACAGAGTGCAGGGATAAGGAGTGAGTGAGGCAGAGTGCAGGGATCAGGAGTAAGTGATGCACAGAGTGCAGAGATAAGGAGTAAGTGATGCACAGAGTGCAGGGATCGGGAGTTAGTGATGCACAGAGTGCAGGGATCAGGAGTAAGTGATGCACAGAGTGCGGGGATAAGGAGTGAGTGATTCACAGAGTCTAGGGATCGGGAGTAAGTGATGCACAGAGTGAAGGCATCGGGAGTAAGTGATGCACAGAGTGCAGGGATCAGGAGTGAGTAATGCATAGAGTCTAGGGGTCAGGAGTAAGTGATGCACAGAGTGCAGGGGTAAGGAGTAAGTGATGCACAGAGTGCAGGGATCAGGATTAGTGATGCACAGAGTGAAGGGATAAGGAGTAAGTGATGCACAGAGTGCAGGGTTCAGGAGTAAGTGATGCACAGAGTGCAGGGATAAGGAGTAAGTGATGCAAAGAGTGCAGAGGTCAGGAGTAAGTGATGCACAGAGTGCAGGGATAAGGAGTAAGTGATGCACAGAGTGCGGGGGTCAGGAGTAAGCAGGGCCGCTGATAAGCCAGTACAACTGGCCCTGCAGTACTGGGCCCGGAGTCCTTGGCTTACCAGGGGGGCGCGGCGAATCTCTGAATAAACAGATTGCATAAGAAAAAAAAATTCTCAATGTCACCCCCCCATCGCCAACACCATAGTTCACCCCCTGGCCGCACCCCCCCCTCCCCCGCTGAGCTTTGTCTCATCTCATTTTCGGTGAGACCGTGAGGGACTAATTCTTCTTTTCCAGGGGCGTGTCCTTCCGCGCCGCGCCGCATGTCGTCATAGCAACAGCCAGTCCCGGTCTGGCGGAGTGATTCATGTGGCGCGCTCGGCTATGTTCTCCGCTGGGCCTGGCTGGCTGAGTGACAGTGGAGAAGAAGAAGCAGTGAGGGCTGCGTCGGGTGGCGACCGGCAGCGGCGGCACTGGTAGAGGAGAGGAGCGCAGACAGCTGACATTTACCTTATCCAGCCAGCAGGATTCCAGAACAGAGAGGAAGTTCTGGGTGGGCTAACTAAGGTGTCTGTGCTTGCTTAGGGATGGACGGGCGATTCATTAATTTCAAGACATTGGCAATGGCAGTAGCATGATTGACAACTGGCAGTTCCAGCGCCACTGCCACCCATGCTGTCAAAATGCCATATTGCATGTGCAATGTATGTGCACCTTGGCACTGTCTCCCTGCAAGCAGCACATGGTGCAATATGGCATTTTGGCAGCATGGGTGGTGTGGCACTGTCTCTGCAGGTGTAGCGTTCTTTATTGAATCCCCCCAGAAATGGAAACCAGAAGTGATGTTCCGTCGCCGCCATGTTGCTACACCCCGCACTTGTCCGCACTAAGGATACAGACAGAACGCGCCTAGCGGACATCTTTGTACACCCAGCAGAGTTTTTCATTTCACACTTATTTTTAACAGTAAAAGGAGCTTATACAGTCAGGTCCATAAATATTGGGACATCGACAAAATTCTAATCTTTTTGGCTCTATACACCACCACAATGGATTTGAAATGAAAGGAACAAGATGTGCTTTAACTGCAGACTTTCAGCTTTAATTTGAGGGTATTTACATCCAAATCAGGTGAATGGTGTAGGAATTACAACAGTTTGTATTGCGCCTCCCACTTTTTAAGGGACCAAAAGTAATGGGACAATTGGCTGCTCAGCTGTTCCATGGCCAGGTGTGTGTTATTCCCTCATTATCCCATTTACAAGGAGCAGATAAAAGGTCCAGAGTTCATTTCAAGTGTGCTATTTGCATTTGGAATCTGTTGCTGTCAACTCTCAATATGAGATCCAAAGAGCTGTCACTATCAGTGAAGCCATCATTAGGCTGAAAAAACAAAACAAACCCATCAGAGAGATAGCAAAAACATTAGGTGTGGCCAAATCAACCGTTTGGAACATCCTTAAAAAGAGAGAACGCACCGATGAGCTCAGCAACACCAAAAGACCCGGAAGACCACGGAAAACAACTGTAGTGGATGACCGAAGAATGAAGAAAACACCCTTCACAACAGTTGGCCAGATGAAGAACACTCTCCAGGAGGTAGGTGTATGTGTGTCAAAGTCAACAATCAAGAGAAGACTTCACCAGAGTGAATACAGAGGGTTCACCACATGATGTAAACCATTGGTGAGCCTCAAAAACATGAAGGCCAGATTAGAGTTTGCCAGACAACATCTAAAAAAGCCTTCACAGTTCTGGAAGAACATCCTATGGACAGAGGAGACCAAGATCACCTTGTAGCAGAGTGATGGGAAGAGAAGAGTATGGAGAAGGAAAGGAACTGCTCATAATCCAAAGCATACCACCTCATCAGTGAAGCATGGTGGTGGTAGTGTCATGGCGTGGGCATGTATGGCTGCCAATGGAACAGCTGCTCTTGTATTTATTGATGACAAAAGCAGCGGGATGAATTCTGAAGTGTTTGGGGCAATATTATCGGCTCATATTCAGCCAAATGCTTCAGAACTCATTGGACGGCGCTTCACAGTGCAGATGGACAATGACCCGAAGCATACTGCGAAAGCAACCAAAGGGAAAGAAGTGGAATGTTATGCAATGGCCAAGTCAATCACCTGACCTGAATCCGATTGAGCATGCATTTCACTTGCTGAAGACAAAACTGAAGGGAAAATGCCCCAAGAACAAGCAGGAACTGAAGACAGTTGCAGTAGAGGCCTGGCAGAGCATCACCAGGGATGAAACCCAGCATCTGGTGATGTCTATGCCTTCCACACTTCAGGCTGTAATTGACTGCAAAGGATTTGCAACCAAGTATTAAAAAGTGAAAGTTTGATGTATGATTGTTAATCTGTCCCATTACTTTTGGTCCCTTGGGAGGCACAAATATAAACTGTTGTAATTCCTACACCGTTCACCTGATTTGGATGTAAATCCCTCAAATTAAAGCTGAAAGTCTGCAGGTAAAGCTCATCTTGTTCCTTTCATTTCACATCCATTGTGGTGGTGTATAGAGCCAAAAACATTAGAATTGTGTCGCTGTCCCAATATTTATGGACCTGTCTGTATGCAGAAATACAGTATATAGAAATCCGTCTCACTGCTTTGATGTTACATTTTAAAAGCAGCGGTGTTCTGTGACATTTGCTAAGCCGTGAGTTCAGCAGGCTTGCCCGCTGCTTTTAAAATTGAACTTCATAATCGTGTCGCCTTCTTCTAAGTGCTGCATCTCGGTGTGCAAGCTGCATTTACTGTTAAAAAAATAAGCGTGAAATTAAAAAACTCCGCTGGGTGTACCAAGATGTCCGCTTGCCGCCTTCTCTCTGTATCCTTACTGCAAAGGAGTGCGGGTGCGGCAACATGGCTGCGACGGAAAGTCACTTCCGTTTTCCATTTGTGTGGGGTTCCAATAAAGGACGCTACCCTGGCAGCGCATGCATCATCCAATACGGTAAAAGGTGAGTGGAAACGGCGCTGCCAAATAAATGATATTGGGTATTGAAACGCGATGATCAGCAAATACCGGACTGTGCTGTGTGCAGATGTTTATGTACCTTAATACCATAGGTGTGCACCCCATATATCAATATATATCGCGGCATGGCGGCAATGGACGGTGTCAGTAGGGCAGAGATTGGTGTTAGTAATTTATTTCTTTTTTTATTACTTTTTTTTTTTATTTTTACAATATTTTTAAATTTATTAAAACATTTTTTTTTTACAATTTTTTTTTTTGAGTCCCACAGACCCCTGATGTCTCACATTTGGGGCAGAGAAAGGGGCTGAGGACAAAGATTGCCCGGTCCCTTTCTCTGCAGCCAAGCAGCAGGGGAAATCTGAGTAGCACAGGTTGATTAGGGTGTGCCTAGGCACACCTGGCACACCCTGTGCGCACGCCTATGCTTAATACAGACGACAATGTTCAAAATATCAAATATTGATAATAATGACTTTACTACTGAAACTCAATCTCTACAAAATACGTGAAGCGTCCAAAATGAAAATAACCAGAATAAGTTATTAAAACGCTGTTTTCGTTTTGGACGCTTCACGTATTTTTTAGAGATTGAGTTTCAGTAGTAAATTCATTATTATCAATATTTGATATTTTGAACCTTGTCGTCTGTATTAAGGGACATAAACAATCTGCGCACAGCACAGTCCGGTATTTGCTGCTTCGTATCATCGCCTTTCAATACCCAATATCATTTATTTAGCAGCGGCGTTTCCACTCACCTTTTACCATCGATCACTCTGGCCAGCCGTTTGATGGTCGGTAAAAGTGGAGGCCACAGCTACCAGTTTACCTTCTTTTTTAAATTTGTCCATAGCGTGGAATACCCACCCTCAGTGGCGGCTGGTGACATTTTAGGATGGGGGGGGGGGGGCGCCAGACCCCACCCTTCCTTTTTGACCACTCCCACTTCTCATAAGCCCCACCCCTTATAGTTTCCACCCCTTGTGTCAGGAGTATACAGCCCAGCATCACCAGATAGGGTATACAGAGCATCAGATAGGGTATACAGATCACCAGATAGGGCATACAGATCACCAGATAGGACATACAGGGCACCAGATAGGGCATACAGGGCACCAGATAGGGCATACAGATCACCAGATAGGGCATACAGATCACCAGATAGGGCATAAAGGGCACCACATAGGGCATAAAAATCACCAGATAGGGCATACAGGGCACCAGATACAGGGCACCCGATAGGGCATACAGATCACCAGATAGGGCATACAAGGCACCAGATAGGGCATTCAGATCACCAGATAGGGCATACAGATCACCACTAAAAACCATGCTGTGCTATATACTTATTTTATCTATCTTGTAGATGCCATGCGTCCACTCCTGAGGAAGCGAGCGAAACGCGTCAAGTATAGATGCATTGTGTACTATTTTCATATGCTTGTATTGAATTTCCATTTACATGTTCTGGTTGTAAGCATAATACTATGCCCTAGGTGCAGAGGCTCTGACCTCGATTGTCTATAATCTGTTGTTTTATTACTAACAATTAAACAAGTATTTTATTGAATCACTTGTGTGCGTTTTTTGGACCATATGTCAGCCTCACTCAAAGTCCCATGGGCGTCTAATTGTTCTTTACAGATCACCAGATAGGGCATACAGATCACCAGATAGGCCATACAGGGCACCAGATAGGGCATACAGGGCACCAGATAGGGCATACAGATCACCAGATAGGGCTTACAGGGCACCAGATAGGGCATACAGATCACCAGATAGGGCATACAGATCACCAGATAGGGCATACAGGGCACCAGATAGGGCATGCAGATCACCAGAAAGGGCATACAGGGCACCAGATAGGGGCACACAGATCACCAGATAGGGCATACAGATCACCAGATAGGGGCATACAGATCACCAGATAGGGGCATACAGATCACCATATAGGGCATACAGATCACCAGATAGGGCATACAGATCACCAGATAGGGCATACAAATCACCACTAACAACCATGCTGTGCTATATATTTATTTTAAACATCTTGTAGATGCCATGCGTCCACTCCTGAGGAAGCGAGCTGAGCTCGCGAAACGCGTCGAGTATAGATGCATTGTGTACTATTTTCATATCCTTGTATTGAATTTCCATTTACATGTTCTGGTTGTAAGCATAATACTATGCCCTAGGTGCAGAGGCTCTGACCTCGATTGTCTATAATCTGTTGTTTATTACTAACAATAAAACAAGTATTTTATTGAATCACTTGTGTGTGTTTTTTGGACCATATGTCAGCCTCACTCAAAATCCCATGGGCGTCGAATTGTTCTTTACTGATCACCAGATAGGGCATACAGAGCACCGGATAGGGCATACAAATCACCAGATAGGGCATACAGAGCACCTGATAGGGCATGCAGACCACCAGATAGGGCATACAGAGCACCAGATAGGGCATGCAGACCACCAGATAGGGCATACAGAGCACCAGATAGGACAAACAGGGCACCATATAGGGCATACAGATCACCAGATAGGGCATACAGGGCACCAGATAGGGCATTCAGATCACCAGATAGGGCATACAGGGCATACAGATCACCAGATAGGGCATACAGATCACCAGATAGGGCATACAGGGCACCAGATAAGGCATGCAGATCACCAGATAGGGCATACAGAGCACCAGATAGGGCATACAGATCACCAGATAGGGCATAAAGGGCACCATATAGGGCATGCAGACCACCAGATAGGGCATACAGGGCACCAGATAGGGCATACAGGGCACCAGATAGGGCATGCAGACCACCAGATAGGGCATACAGGGCACCAGATAGGGCATACAGATCACCAGATAGAGCATAGAGGGCACCAGATAGGGCATGCAGATCACAAGATAGGGGCTCACGGCGCCCCCCCCTTCCACCCCTCTGAAGTCCGGACAAGTTCCACACTTACCCCAGCAGGCAGGCCAGGTGTATGCAGAGATCGGCTTGCGGTCAGCATGCTGAGCAGCTCGGAACTGAAAACCTATAATGGGCACAGCGGGTGTACAGACCTGGGAATTCAGCACAGAGATGGTGGTAACTCCTCATAATGGGCACAGCGGGTGTACAGACCTGGGAATTCAGCACAGAGATGGTGGTAACTCCTCATAATGGGCACAGTGGGTGTACAGACCCGGGAACTCAGCACAGGGATGGTGGGAACCCCTCATAATGGGCACAGTGGGTGTACAGACCCAGGAACTCAGCACAGGGATGGTGGGAACCCCTCATAAGGGGCACAGCAGGTGTACAGACCCAGGAACTCAGCACAGGGATGGTGGGAACCCCTCATAATGGGCACAGGGGGTGTACAGACCTGAGAACTCAGCACAGGGATGGTGGGAACCCCTCATAATGGGCACAGCGGGTGTACAGACCCAGGAACTCAGCACAGGGATGGTGGGAACCCCTCATAATGGGCACAGCGGGTGTAAAGACCCTGGAACTCAGCACAGGGATAGTGGGTACCCCTCATAATGGGCACATCGGGTGTACAGACCCTGTAACTCATCACAGGAATGGTGGGAAGCCCTCATAATGGGCACAGGGGGTGTACAGACCTGAGAACTCAGCACAGGGATGGTGGGAACCCCTCATAATGGGCACAGCGGGTATACAGACCTGGAAACTTATCCTGGAGAGATAATACAAAGTGTCTGATGATGTAACTGTCGAGTTTCCAATAAAATCGAATCCTCCGTTATGGGTGGACGGATTCTTACATTTTATCATTTGGCCTCTATTTGCTTCATTTGTATTCTGAATTCTCTATTATTTTCAGTTTGGGAAACTTCTTTGGTACTTTTTTTATATTGATAAATCTCCTCCTATTCCCGGGATTTATTCAGGGTCACTAATCCTTCCAATGTTGTATTTTGATGACAAAACGTGGGGCTCGTCCGGGATTTGAACCCGGGACCTCTCGCACCCTAAGCGAGAATCATACCCCTAGACCAACGAGCCAGCGGAGGGGAGGTGTTCATTAACTGCCACATCAGCAGAAGCCTGGCCTGGGCTCACATTACACACTGAGCTGTGTGCGGGGGAGGGGATCCCATAGGTGGGAAGGGGGGATGAAGATCGCAGTCCAGCCGCTTCCAGCTGAATGGAAGATATAACAGCAATGAAATTATTTTATTTTATATTTTTTTTCCATGGGGGGGGGGGGGGGTGTTTTATTTCTCTTGAAAGGGAGGGTGTATTTAGAACAATTTCATTTATTTCACCCCTCTGCCACTACAATATGCCCTTTCCCACTGTAAAGTGCCCCTTGCCATGTGAATGTTAAATGTAATCTTATATTTTGTCTACCCTGTTCCTCCCCTCCCCCCATCATCAAAATGCGAATTCCTTTTTTTTTTTTTTTTTAAAGATTCTCTTTATTCAAAATATTTTTGTATACAAAACATGGCCTTCGGGCATTCCCGGCCAACAATAGAACAACCAACAACTAAAT
>BLSH010460275.1:99937-124559 GCA_018402905.1 Glandirana rugosa | reverse complement strand
TCCTCGAGGCCCTGGGACATAGATAGGACTGGTAATAGGAACGGATAACTCGGGCCACGGTCTTGACTTTTCGGGAGCGATGTGGAGGACTAAGAGTCCGTTCACCGATACGGAAGGTTCGCGGCTCAAAGCCGCCAGGGACGTCGGGCACGCCACAGACGCGGAGGCCGGAGCACATGTCTGCGGTAGAACCTTGTCCACGCGCTCAACTATCGGTTTCGTCCATACCGTCTGCTGGGCCAACGTGGGTCGGGGAGTGGAGGCGACGGAGTCCGTTCGCTGTGGTGCCGGTAGGATCGGCGGTAACTCGTTTCGTCCCGTAGACACTACTTGGCGTAGCTAATAAACCGCTGACTTACGTGCGAGTATGCTCGCCTGGACCTGTTCTAAGCCCCGTCCGACTGACTCTGCCTCCTGTCTTAAAGACGTTGCCTCCTCCATTGTAGCGTCGTACGCCCAAGAGACGACTGAGTCCTCCGTCTCAGTCAGCCTGCCCCGAATCTTGTCCAGGTCCGCTCGTATGAGCGTGCATTCAGTCGCCAAATAATCGATGCGGTTCATCACAGATGCCCTGCTTTGCTCAATGGCGGCTAGGATGGCCGTGGTGTCGCTTGCCTGAGGCAGCGGAGGTGAGGGGCTGGGTGCAACCGGGTCGTCTGCCATACCTGCTTTGGCTATCAACTCGCGCACCTGTTCCAAGATGGCGTCTGTACACGAGGCCGGAGGCGCAGACACCGCACGGGCTGCAGGGACCGCCGAAACTCGGCGCTTGGAAGGCATAGCCACTTGCCTGAGAATCAGGAGGTGTAGCGAGGGCTTTTCAGTTCTGGCACCGGGCTCAATAGGCAAGGATAATGGTCAGGATAGATACAGGGTCCCGGAGCTCCTCAGATACACGTCCTCCTCGGTCTACATCCGGTCACGCCCCCCCGAATTCCTTTTTTTTTTTTTAACGCTTATACATTTTAGTTCCAATGACATCACTGGGTCCCTGTGCTTCTCTATGCAAGGCAGGCAGATCATGGCTGGCATGAGGTGCCGGCAGGAGGTTGTACCAGCGGCAGTTGGTGCTCAGTATTTTGGGGGGGGGCAAACTAACGCAACCCCCCCCCACATGTGTGGGAGACGATCGGGAAGGTGGAGGTCTCCCACCTTCCCCCCTATGGGAGACGGACGCTCAGAGGCAGATAACGAGAAGATCGGGGCCGTTGCTTTTTCTCCCGGCCGAACGGGAAGTGGGTGCTGAGACCCGATTGGTCGGGAGTCTTAACACTGCCTGGCCAATCAGGTCTCAGGACCCACTTCCTATTTGCCCGGGATGAGAATCAGGAAGACAATAGTGAATATTCATTTGCTAATGTCACACTGGGTGGGCTCAGGGAGCAGTGCTCTGCGCCCCCAGCCCACCCTTTTTTTAAGCCAATTAGAGCCTCAGGCTCTAATCATGTGCTTAAAAAAGAAAACCCTTTGGAATCCATGCGTCCGGCGCCCTGCGTGTAGGTTAGGCACTGGGTGCATGGATTAGGGGAGCGGCGCCCCTGCACCCCTTATGAGTGGGCCGCCACTGGGCTGTACATAGCTCCCTGAATGTATCACCCCAATGATAATAACGGTCCATGTGGTTGTCACCTTTGGCGCTTTGTTAAGCACCCTAAGCCAGATCTGGCACAGTCACAGGTAATGCTGGAGGCACAAGGGTCACAGAGGTTTCCAGAGACAGAGGGGTCACAGGGTTTACTGTAGGCACAGGATTCTCAGGGGTCACTGAAGATACACGAGTCACAGGGGTTGCTAGAGACACAGGAGTCACAGGGGTTACTGGAGGCACAGGAGTCACAAGAGTTGCTAGAGACACAGGAGTCATGGGGGTCACTGAAGGTACAGGAGTCACAGGGTTCGCTGGAGACACAGGAGTCACAGGGGTTGCTGGAGGCACAAGGGTTATAGGGGTTTCTGGAGACACAGGAGTCACAGTGGTCATTGGAGGCACAAAGGTTGCTGGAGGCACAGGAGTCACAGTGGTCGTTGGAGACACAGGGGTTGCTGGAGACACAGGAGCAGGGGTTGCTGGAGGCACAGGAGTCACAGGGGTTACTGAAGGCACAGGGATCACAGGGTTTACTGTAGGCACAGGATTCACAGAGGTCACTGAAGATACACGAGTCACAGTGGTTGCTAGAGAAACAGGAGTCACAGGGGTTGCTGGAGGCACCGGAGTCATGGGGGTCACTGAAGGTACAGGAGTCACAGGGTTCGCTGGAGACACAGGAGTCACAGGGGTTGCTGAAGACACAGGAGTCACAGGGGTTGCTGGAGACACTGAAGTCACAAGGGAGGCTGAAGATACAGGAGTCACAGGGGGTGGCTGGAGACACTGGATTCACAAGGGTTGCTGGAGGCACAGGAGTCACAGGGGTTGCTGGAGACACAAGGGTTATAGGGATTTCTGGAGACACAGGAGTCACAGTGGTCGTTGGAGGCACAGGGGTTGCTGGAGACACAGGAGCAGGGGTTGCTGGAGGGACAGGAGTCACAGGGGTTACTGAAGGCACAGGGGTTATAGGGGTTGCTGGAGACACATGAGTCACAGGGGTCATTGGAGTCACATTGGCAGCTGGAGACACAGGAATCACAGGGGTCGCTGGAAGCACAGGAGTCACAGGGGCTGCTGGAGGCACAGGTCACAGTGGTCGCTGGAGGCACAGAATTCACAAGGGTTGCTGGAGACACAGGAGTCACAAGGGTTGCTGGAGACACAGGAGTCACAGGGGTTGCTGGAGGCACAGGAGTCACAGGAGTTGCTGGAAGCACAGGAGTCACAGAGGCTGCTGGAGGCACAGGACAAAGTGGTCGCTGAAGGCACAGAAGTCACAAGGGTTGCTGGAAACACAGGAGTCACAAGGGTTGCTTGAGACACAGGAGTCACAAGGTTTGTTAGAGACACAGGAGTCACAGGAGTTGCTGGAGGCACAGGAGTCATGGGGGTCACTGAAGGTACATGAGTCACAGGGTTTGCTGGAGACGCAGGAGTCACAGGGGTTGCTGGAGACACTGGAGTCACAAGGGATGCTGGAGGCACAAGAGTCACAGGGGTTGCTGGAGACACAGGAGTCACAGGGGTTGCTGGAGGCACAAGGGTTATAGGGGTTTCTGAAGACACAGGAGTCCCAGTGGTCATTGGAGGCACAGGGTTTGCTGGAGACACAGGAGTCACAGTGGTCGTTGGAGGCACAGGGGTTGCTGGAGACACAGGAGCAGGGGTTGCTGGAGGCACAGGAGTCACAGGGGTTACTGAGGGCACAGGGGTCACAGGGTTTACTGTAGGCACAGGATTCACAGGGGTCACTGAAGATACACAAGTCACAGGGGTTTCTAGAGACACAGGAGTCACAGGGGTTGCTGGAGGCACAGGAGTCATGGGGGTCACTGAAGGTACAGGAGTCACAGGGTTCGCTGGAGACACAGGGGTTGCTGGAAACACTGGAGTCACAAGGGAGGCTGGAGACACAGGAGTCACAGGGGGTGGCTGGAGACACTGGATTCACAAGGGTTGCTGGAGGCACAGGAGTCACAGGGGTTGCTGGAGACACAGGAGTCACAGGGGTTTCTGGAGGCACAGGAGTCACAGTGGTCGTTTGAGGCACAGGGGTTGCTGGAGACACAGGAGCAGGGGTTGCTGGAGGCACAGGAGTCACAGGGGTTACTGAAGGCACAGGGGTTATAGGAGTTGCTGGAGACACATGAGTCACAGTGTTCATTGGAGTCACATTGGCTGCTGGAGACACAGGAATCATAGGGGTTGCTGGAAGCACAGGAGTCACAGGGGCTGCTGGAGGCACAGGTCACAGTGGTCACGGGAGGCACAGAAGTCACAAGGGTTGCTAGAGACACAGGAGTCCCAAGGGTTGCTGGAGACACAGGAGTCACAAGGGTTGCTGGAGACACAGGAGTCACAGGGGTTGCTGGAGGCACAGGAGTCACAGGGGTTGCTGGAAGCACAGGAATCATAGAGGCTGCTGGAGGCACAGGTCAAAGTGGTCGCTGGAGGCACAGAAGTCACAAGGGTTGCTGGAGACACAGGAGTCACAAGGGTTGCTGGAGACACAGGAGTCACAAGGGTTGCTAGAGACACAGGAGTCACAGGGGTTGCTGGAGGCACAGGAGTCATGGGGGTCACTGAAGGTACAGGAGTCACAGGGTTCACTGGAGACACAGGAGTCACAGGGGTTGCTAGAGACACAGGAGTCACAAGGGAGGCTGGAGACACAGGAGTCACAGGGGGTGGCTGGAGACACTGGATTCACAAGGGTTGCTGGAGGCACAGGAGTCACAGGGGTTGCTGGAGACACAGGAGTCACAGGGGTTGCTGGAGGCACAAGGGTTATAGGGGTTTCTGGAGACACAGGAGTCCCAGAGGTCATTGGAGGCACAGGGGTTGCTCGAGACACAGGAGTCACAGTGGTCATTGGAGGCACAGGGGTTGCTGGAGACACAGGAGCAGGGGTTGCTGGAGGCAGAGAAGTCACAAGGGTTGCTGGAGACACAGTAGTCACAAGGGTTGCTGGAGACACAGGAGTCACAAGGGTTGCTGGAGACATGGGGGTCACAGGGGCTGCTGGAGGCACAGGTCACAGTGGTCGCTGGAGGCACAGAAATCACAGGGGTCACCGAAGACACAGAAGTCTCAGGGGTTACTGAAGACACAGAAGTCACAGGGGTCGCTGAAGACACGGACCTCACAGGGGTCACCGAACACACAGAAGTCACAGGGGTTGCTGAAGACACAGAAGTCACAGGGGTCTCCAAAGACACAGAAGTCACAGGGGTCGCCGAAGACACAGAAGTCACAGGATTTCTTGGAGACACCAAACTCACAGGAGTCACAGCATTCACTATTTCACTGGAGACATGGGAGTCACCAGGGCTGGATTAACATAGGGGCTATTGGAGCTGTAGCTCCAGGCCCCTACCTCAAGATAGGCCCATGGCAGTGAGTCATTAATGCTGTTTGGCTCTGTGTGTGTACACCATTGTTATGTAAATCGAGGGCAGCAGGCGCTATTGTTATGTAAATTAAGGGCGACCAGCAGGCGCTATTGTAATGCAAATCGCGGCGGCCGGCAGGCGCTATTGTTATGTGAATTGCGGGCGGTAGCTGAGTTCCACACAGTGTAGTGTAGCACAACATAGAGGCTAACTCTTATCCCTTCCCCACAGCTTTCATAAAATACCCATTTCCTCCTAACTCCCACTTTGTAAGCAAGCTTTGTACATATATATATATGTTTTACTTTTAGGAAGAAGGAGGCAGACTCACCATAAGTACAGAAAAAACGGCAAATGGCACTAAAAAGCGCCAAAACAGTATTCACTATAGTGTCCAGGCAACAGATAGTGCCCAAATCCTTACTCCAGTGTTAGTGTCCAGCGCTATAGTAAATACCAAAATGAGAGCTGTGAGAGTTTTTTGGGAGTAAAAGTTGAAGCAATGCAGCCCAATGCAATTTTCAGCCATTCATTGTAATACAATTGTAACTTCCCCAAAGAAATCCTTTTCATGTTGAGATGAAATGTATCTTTCTCCCAAAGAAATTGTCCTTGCAACAATGTTGCAATTTTGATAATCTATTTTGTTTTTGAGAATGCTAGAATGTGTAATCTTTTCATGTTTTGGTAAAATATTTTTTCTCTGTCGATTTCACTTGTTGATATCTCACAAAAATATTTCCCCAAACTCACAAAGGTATCTTTACAAACCAAAAACAATACCATTGCTTATGGAAATTTAAAACATTTAAAATGAGTCCCATTTGTTTTATTTTTGTATTCTTTCAAAATGATCTTAAAGAGGAAGTAAACTGAAGGGTTTTACTTCCTCTTTGTTACCCTGCAATTTAAAAGAATAATAGGCTAGTATGCATCGCATGCTAGTCTATTATTTGCCACTGATCTGCATTATCTGCAAGTTTGCGATGTCCCCACTCCAGACCGTGTCCATCTTTGCCCCTCTTCCTTCCCGGGCTGCGATCTCCTGAGTTCAAATCCCAAACATGTCACTTCATGTAGATCTGTTGGTTGTTCTCTCTATGTTGTTAAACATAACTCCTGACTCAGGGCCTTACCTAAATTATGTCTAATAGTATTTATGTGTAGGAGGGTTCACCACCATTGCAAATTTTGGCAGATACAGTAGCTAGGCAAAAGTATTGGGACACCTGCCTTTACACGCACATGAACTTTAATGGAATCCCAGTCATAGTCCGTAGGGTTCAATATTGAGTTGCCCCATCCTTTGCAGCTATAACAGCTTCACCTCTTCTGGGAAGGCCGTCCACAAGGTTTAGGAGTGTCTATGGGAATGTTTGACCATTCTTCCAGAGGTCAGGCACTGATGTGGACGAGAAGGCCTGGCTCACAGTCTCCACTCTAATACAGCCAAAAGGTGTTCTATTGGGTTGAGGGCAGGACTCTGTACAGGCCAGATACGTTTCTCCACCCCAAACTCGTTCATCCATGTGTTTATGGACCTTGCTTTGTGCACTGGTGCGCAGTAATGTTGGGAGCATGAAAGGCCCACCAAAATCCTCAGCACCAGGCCCATGATGCTCTTAATCTGACCCTGGGAGTCACAGGGATCGCTGCAGAAACTGGGGTCACAGAGGTCGCTGGAGGCATAGAAATCACGGGAATGAAGTTTATGGAGATACTAGATCTACTTTTAAAGCATCCCTTTGTGGGGGGGGGGGGACCCATCTAAAATATATAAAACTTTCCCCGTCTCCACCCTCTGAGGCTCTGCATGCTCCCCTCCGGTGTATTCCAAAGCCGGCACTTCTCGGCTTATCACCTCCAGGCAGCCCTGATCCCTCCCCTGGTTATGCTTTTCCATCTCCTCATTTCATCTCATGAAGCCTCCTCTATATAAAATACGATCTCCCATTCGCCTTCTACGACGCATCCACTCTCTCAAATTAAAATAAAAGCATTTTTAAGTCTATTTTTCGGGTGCTAAATTTACGTCGGTCCCTATTTAAAAATTGATACTTGTAGCCAATCATCTAATGTGAATTTCCTAGAAAATGGAAGAACATAAATTATCCAAGGTGGGTGCATTAGTGCCGGAGTACCTACCTATGCCATTCCATGACAGATCCACTCTCTGGATGTCTCAGGAAATTGTATTGTCAGCTCGGCTCGAATTAATTTTCATTCCCCAGACAGTTCCTGAAGACGTACAGAGCTCCATTCCGCATAAATAGCAGCCTTGTCATGAGGAGTTCATTATGAATTATACATCCTCACAAACCTCATATCCACCACCTGACGGGAGGGATAATATTCCGGGACTATTCATTGGGGTTTTGGGGGGGAAATGAGAAAGTAGGATAAAAGGGGGGTGCTACCTGGGGTGCAAGATTTTCAGGTGAATCCCAGATTGCAGATTTGGGAAACAGCTAAATAAACATAATGAGATTTGTGAGAGGATTTCTAATTCTTGTAAGATTCATAAACCTCTGCCAGACAGCACAGCCAGGATGGTGACGTCACTTTCTCTGTTGGAATTAAAGCAATGGAAAAACAACAATCTCTGCCGACAGTCGAAGGTTTGTAAGTTTATTTAGAAGAGGGAATTTACAAAGTAATGATTGAAAAGCAGAGATAAACACACATGGAGGTCCTCGGAGAAAGGTAAAAGCACCAAGGACTGAAGTCCTCATCGAAAGGCTTTTACGTTCAGTCCAGGCAACACCTCCAAAATATAATTTGACCTATGTAGCGCCCCCATAGTGAATAGGTGCTTTGAGAATAGATTTTTGCTAGGAGAGGCAAATTTATTCAGGCCTGACTGATGTGCAGGCCTAATTGTTTTGATCTGGGCAGGGGAGTGGCCCAGGAAGAGCTGGAGACTGCAGGAAGGAACACCCTTTTGTTACTCCTCCCCTTTTCTTCAGAACATTCTGGAAAAAGGGGATGGACAGAGGAGGTGAGGCTTTCTGAAGTATGTTAAGGAGCCCTGACCAATCCCCAACGTGAATTGGCAGGGGGCAGGCCTCCTTAAATACAGTGGTCTGCCAGTGTGTGCAGGAGAGTGTAGGGTAGAAGAGCTGGAGATGTAGCAGGTGTTGGGGGCCCAGAGGGAGTCCCAAGTCTGGGGGGTGACCTTGGGCCTGGAGGCTCGGGAAGTGGAAAGAACCCCTCTTATAAGACACGGAGGAGTTCTGACCAAGAAGCAGGAGAGCAACAGGGAGCCTACAAGAAAAAGGATCCACCGGTGTTGTTGAGTGACACACCCTGGGAGCTGAAGGAAGTGGACTGGAGCAGAATGGGAGAATACAGTGGGCAGTCTAAGGAGGTCACAGGAGCCAGTCAGGGAAGTGGTGTCACTGGGCAGTGGAGCAGGCCGGAGCAGCCAGGAGGGCTGAGGTGGTCTGGAAGAGGATGGGCTGGGAGCAGTAGTTCATCAACCCTAACTAGCATAAATGTTCTCAGCTACACCTTGAGGGCCCGTGGCCCTTGCCTTTAATGGGCGGTCCGGAGGTCCTGCCACATGCTAGCTAGGCCAGAACCAAGTGTGTGCAGGAGAGAGGAACCTGGAAGGAAGTGAGAATTGAAGCAAGTCTGCTGGAGGAAGATGGAGGTATATATGGAGGTCCTGTGTTCTTGATCCATTGAGCATCCCACAGTCATCCCTACCCCATCCAAGTTTTATCCCCTAATAAAACAAAAAAAAACTAAGTATCAGCCTGTTCCGTGACTCTGGATGAGAGGAAATGTGTGATTGAGGGCAGAGCGATAGGTGGACCACTACTTCCAGCCACCCCCAAGTTAGGAATATGTTCCAGCAACACGTTAACAAGAGACATTCATTTCTGTTTTTGTGGAACATCTTATCAGCTTGACTGTGACCCTGACTCCCACATTGAATATGGAGGCTGACTGTCTCTCTACTTCAGTGGTTCTCAACCTTGGCCCTCAAGTGCCCCCAACAGGCCATGTTTAGGGAATTTCTCTTAGATAAAATAGCTGTCCAAAATACCAAGCCATTGACTCTGATTTAAAGCACCTGTGCAAGATAACGGAAAACATGAAAACATGGCCTGTTGGGGTACTTGAGGACCAAGATTGAGAACCACTGCTCTACATAACACGACGCGATACGATGAGATAGGGAACAACATCTGCAAAGTTGTTCTAGCTAATAAATGCTACTGCAACCCCACTTGCTCACCTCCTGCTGGGGTGATCCTAAGGACAGTGACCTGGTAGAAAAACCCATCCCCACCATCAAGAGCTCTGATTAGTAATTAGACTCCGCCCCTCAGGGGAGAACGTGTCATCCACCAGGGTGACCTGCTTGTGTACTCATCCTGCTGGTCCTCTCTACTGCTATAGCTACTGGTCTCTGAGCCTGACCCCTGGTGGTGACACCATGTAATAGTTATTTTTCTTTATCAGGCAAATGTTACCTCCCACAATTCCTCCCACCATTCCTGCTCCCACCTATTCACAAACATATTAGTTTGCAGCCTGCTATTTAAAGCGGAGTTCCACCCAAAAGTGGAACTTCCACTTTAAGACCTCCTCCCCAGCTCCTGATACTGAAACTGAGCTTTTGTGGGGGGTTGTGGATACCCGAATTTGATGGTTACTTCCATTCTGGTCTCCTTAGGCGATCGGAAGTGGAAGGTCGCCTTCGCCCTCCAACCCAATGTCTTCTGAGACACAGGACAGGTGCGCAGCCGTGAAGCCACTAGCAGTTAGGGCTGGGTGCCCACCCTAGGAATGACGGAGCCACAGAGGGGAGGGGGAGAGATCCCCCTTGCTGGCCCCATTGCTGCACCGGGAGGCAGGTGAGTGTCTGTCTATTAAAAGTCAGCAGCTACACATTCTGTAGCTGCTGACTTTTAATAAACACAGAAAACGGTGGAACTCCACTTTAAGAGACAATACCAGTCCTTTCTCTACCACCCTTGTTTCCTTGAAACGCGTTGCCTAACTACAGGACACCACCCAGAAGCAGGTGTTTTAGCCCGAGGGATCATTGCTTGGCTACACCGTCAAGGACCTCTCAGCCGCCTCTTCCAAGCTTCCCCCTGAGAAGGCTACATCAACAGGGCTTCTCAGTTACCCCCTGAGAAGGCTATAGCACCAGGACTTCTCAGCTGCCCCCTGGGAAGGCTACATCACCTAGGCTTCTCAGCTGCCCCTTGGGAAGGCTACATCACCAGGGCCTCCCAGCTGCCTCTGGTGAAGGTTACATCACCAGGACCTGTCAGCTGCCTCCTGGTAAGACTACCCCACCAGAGCCCCCAAGCTGCCCCCTGTGAAGGCAACATCATCAAGGCTTTCTAGCTGCTTCATAGGAAGGCTGCATCACCAGAGCTTGTGAACTGCCCCCTGGCAAGGCTAGGGTCTCCAAGTTGCCTCCAGAAGGTTACTTCACCGTGCTCTCCCAGCTGCCTATTGGGAAGGCTATGCCACTAGGACCTCTCGGCTGCCCCCTGGTAAGGCTACATCATCAGGACCTCCTAGTTGCCCCCTGGGAAGGCTACATCATCAGGACCTCGCAGCTGCCCCCTGGGAAGGCTACATCATCAGGACCTCCCAGCTGCCCCTTGGTAAGGCTACCCCACCAGGGTCCCCCAATAACCCCCTTGCAAGGCAATATCACCAAGGCTTCCTAGCTGCTCCATAGGAAGGCTACATCGCCAGAGATTTCCAACTTCCCCCTGGAACAGCTACATCACCAGGGTCTCCCAGCTGTCCCCAGAAAGTTACTTCACCAAGATCTCCCAGCTACCTCTTGGGAAGGCTACACCACCGGGACCTCTCAGCTGCCCCCTGGTAAGGCTACATCATCAGGACCTCCCAGCTGCCCCCTGGGAAGGCTACATCCCCAGGACCTCCCACCTTCCCCCTGGGAAGGCTACATCACCAGGACCTCCCAGCTGCCCCCTGGCAATGCTACATCATCGGGACCTCTCTCCATTGCTTCTTGGATATAAGGGGGCAGGGGCAGGTTGGCTTTCCAAGCCATCAATGGAATGACCCCCCCTGCACAATATAAGGTAAACGTTTGCACAACTATGAGACAGAATTCAGCTTCTGATTCCATTTACCTGGAATGTATCATTAATATTTCTATAACATCTCACCCACCGCCGAGCCGTCCGCGTTGTGTGTTTATGGTGTAAATTTTACTTTCCTTTGTCTCCGGCATGGGAGCTACAAACTTTCTACAATACGGGAAGGAAAGCGGCGTCCTCTCTCCGGGGGGCTCTGTGTTTTAAGAGACGGTGTGTAGTAAAGAGAGCATCTGCTTCCCTTCCATTGGAGGAATTCTCCGGAGGGGACGCTGAGATAGAAGACGTCTTTGAAGTCGCTACATCCAAGGACTGCTGAGATGGACGGTGTGACTTGGGTTGGATTAGTCCTCCGGTTTTCTCCAGATGTAGAAAAATAGAAAATAAAATCTGTCATCTTACAGAACTCATCCGTCAGATTCCTACTTACCGACAGTGTGCTCAAAATTCCGGGACACTGCTAACCCCACCCACAGGTGGGATAATCCAATCCAGAGTCCCCATCTGTGAGGACCACCAATCATGCCCACTTTCAAAGTTGTTCCCCCCCAATACCCCGTCTTTATGCCCAATCGCAGCCCCAATCCCCTCATTTTTAACTTACGACAAATAAGGTTGGTGCTGTGATCCCGAGACCACAGGACAGGAGACCAAGGTGATGGACTGTCCCAGCAAATCCCACACAGCTGGCATCCAAAAAGGCCAGTCCACTGAAGAATGAATTTTAGTTATAGGTGGGGCTTGATTGGCTGAGTGGACCTGGATCCCAACCCAGGGTCTCTGCTGTGTCTGGTATTGGCTCTGCCTATTAAGCCATCTAAACGCTGGACAGCTCCTGGCTTGATCTCTTGGTTGCTCTTCATTGATATCTAGTTTCTTGCTGAACCCTGAACCCCTTGCTGCTCCATCTAAGCCACGCCTCTACACTCCCTGTTTGCTGAATTGTTGTGCTCAAGCCAGAAGCTTGCTCTTTGTTGTTACACTGCGTTTCTACTTACCGCTCCACCTGTACCGACCCTTGGCTGCCTACTACTACACTGCGTTTCTACTTACCGCTCCACATGTACCAACCCTTGGCTGCCTACTACTACACTACGTTTCTACTTAACCACTACTCGTGAACCGACCCTTGGCTGCCTACTACTACACTACGTTTCTACTTAACCACTACTCGTGTACCGATCCTTGGCTGCCCTTTACTACACTACTTTCTACTTAACCACTACTTGTGTACCCACCCTTGGCTGCCTACTACTACACTACGTTTCTACTTAACCACTACTTGTGTACCAACCCTTGGCTGCCTACTACTACACTACATTCTGCTTAACCACTACTTGTGTACCAATCCTTGGCTGCCCTCTACTACACTACATTTCTACTTAACCACTACTTGTGTACCGACCCTTGGCTGCCTACTACTGCACTATGTTTCTACTTAACCACTACTTGTGTACCGACCCTTGGCTGCCTACTACTACACTACATTTCTACTTAACCACTACTTGTGTACCGACCCTTGGCTGCCTACTACTACACTACGTTTCTACTTAACCACTACTTGTGTACCGATCCTTGGCTGCCCTCTACTACACTACATTCTGCTTAACCACTACTTGTGTACCGACCCTTGGCTGCCTACTACAACACTACGTTTCTACTTACTGCCCTCCTGTATTGACCCTTGGCTGCCTACTGCTACACTTTATTTTTACTTATCACTACTCATGTACCGACCCTTGACTGCCTACTACTACACTACGTTTCTACTTATTGCTCCTTGTGAATCAACCCTTGGCTGCCTACTACTACACTACTTTCTACTTAACTACTCCATCTGTACCGACCCATGGCTGCCTACTACTATACTACGTTTCTACTTACTGCCCTCCTGTACTGACCCTTGACTGCCTATTGCTATACTATATTTCTGCTTACCACAATTCATGTATTGACCCTTGACTGCCTACTACATTTCTACTTACTGCTCCATGTGTATCGACCCTTGGCTGCCTACTGCTACACTTTGTTTTTACTTATCACTACTCATGTAATGACCCTTGGCTGCCTACTACTACACTACGTTTCTACTTATTGCTTCTCATGAATCAACCCTTGGCTGCCTACTACTAAACTACATTTCTACTTACCACTCCACATGTACCGACCCTTGGCTGCCTACAGCTACATTACATTTCTACTTACCACTCCACATGTACCGACCCTTGGCTGCCTACTACTACACTACGTTTATACTTACCGCTCCACCGGTACTGACCCTTGGCTGCCTACAGCTACATTACATTTCTACTTACCACTCCCTGTGCACCGACTCTTGGCTGCCTACTACTACACTACTTACTACTTACCACTCCTTGTGTTCCAACCCTTGGCTTCCTATTTACTAACTACTCTTCATCCTTCTCCGTCTCCAGTCCAACCAGTACTTTTTCTCTTGCTAGACATCCTCAGACTGATGGCTAGAATCAATAAACCCACTTCCTCTGAGCCCAGGTTAGCCTGTTATTGGACAGTGTAAGGTGAAACAGCACCACGATGAGCTCATCTCTCCGTTACTCTGCTCTCTCCTCTTATCAGCATGCTTCTGGTCAGCACATGAACTTAAAGCGGTAGTAAACCCGCAAAGCTATTTTTACATACAGGTAAGCCTATAATAAGGCTTACCTGTAGGTAAAAAGAATATCCCCTAAACCTGCATGGTTTAGGAGATATTCGCCCTGCATGCAGCCGCTGACATTAGCGGCGCATGCGCTCTGACGATCCGGCCGAGGCGGCCGGCAACTCAGAGCTGGCTGCCGGAGCAAAGAGCGGGAGTGACGTCACGCGGCTCCGGCCACTCACAGCGCCGGAGCCGCGTACCCGGAAGAGAGAAGAGGACAAAGGTGTCAGCGTCCTTAGCGCTGACCGACTCGGGCATCGGGGGCCTCGTTCTAAGGTAAGTATTTCATAATATGTTAGTATGTGATGCATACTAACATATTATGCTATTGTCTTGCAGGATTTTTTTAAATTTTTTTTTTAGGAGCGGGTTTACTACCGCTTTAATGACTCCTTGCACTGCGTCTTCTCCCGGTCTGAGCTCTGCTGTACAGGGAATACACCAGGTACTTTCGCTGTTTGTATTTTAAAAATACAGTTATTGATGTACGAATGGATACAGAGCTGCATCCATTGGAGTCTTTTATATCTGCCTGGAGTACAGCTTTCATATAAATGGCTTATCTATCTAGCTACACACACATATATATATATATATATATATATATATATATATAGTCATATGGGAGCCTTGGACCACCACCAGGCACTTGGAAAAGTGTCAATTTTTATTGGAATTTGCAACCAGTCCAAAAACCAAGACAGCTTGCTGGCCGCAAAACAAACACAAAATAGTCCATAACTGGTCCAATGGCACAAAACAAGGTAATGGCTCACCGCCACCATACCAGTCCCACATTGGGGTTTCTCATCTGCTGCAGGGGACCCAAGGAAGGATTTTCATAGTCCAGCAACCCTGGCTCAGTCCCAAGCTAGTCCACCCTGCTCACTGACAGACGGGTGGCCATCATTTCCTCTTCCTTTTCTGGACTCTGATGCACATGCATTAACCACATAAAGTCCCTGTATTTAGGGTTTGGAGGTTCTTCTCACCCAAAACTCTTAGAACCTCTGAAATTCCAGGTCCCTAATAAGGATTTTTTAATCCGGAGAGTATTGAAAGTCAGATTTTTTTACACCCTGGATGTCTCATTAGAGAGAACCTGTCACCAAAAAAAAATCATCATATAGGGGATCAAAGTTAAGTAAAGAAAGAAAAAAAAATTACATTTTTAAAAAAAATTTAAGTTAAATTAAAGCACATAAAATTCTTACCCCAAAAATGTTTTGAGCGCAGTAATGTTGGAACAGGAAGGGGCCATCCCCAAACTCCTCCCACAAAGTTGGGAGCATGAAATTGTCCAAAATGTCTTGGTATGCTGAGGCCTTAAGAGTTCCCTTCACTGGAACTAAGGGTGAAAGGTCTGGGAGATAAAAAATATCAAGAGCGACTTCAGGAACTTAATCTGTAGAGTCTGGAGGAAAGAAGAGAGAGGGGAGACATTGATTGAAACCTTTAAATACATCAAGGGGGTGAATGAGGTTCAGGAGGGCGGTCTTTTCAATATGAAACCAAAATCAAGACCACGAGGACCTCAAACTAACTGGGGGGAAGTTCAAAACTAATCTTAGAAAGTATTTATTTTACTGAAAGGGTGGTTGATGATTGGAATAAACTACCAACAGAGGTTGTGAGACAGTCAACAGTAAATGGCTTCAAACATGCTTGGGATAAACATAAATCTATAGTCAGACAACAAGGTTAATGTGAAATAAATAAAAAGGGGCAGACTCGATGGACTACTCACCTTTCTATGTTTCTATGGGCCAAACCCAACCCCTGAAAAACAACCCCACACCATAATCCCCTGTCCACCAAATGATTTGGACCAGTGCACAAAGCAAGGTCCATAAAGACGTGGATGAGCGAGTTTGGGGTGGAGGAACCTGACTGTCCTGCACAGAGTCCTGACCTCAACCCGATAGGACAGCTTTGGGCTGAATTAGAGAGGAGGCTGCAAGCCAGGCCTTCTAATCCAACATCAGTGCCTGACCTCACAAATGTGCTTCTGGAAGAACGGTCAAACATTCCCATAGACACTCCTAAACCATAGCTGCAAAGGGTGGGCCAACTCAATATTGAACCCTACAGACTAAGACTGGGATGCCCCTAAAGTTCATGTGTGTGTAAAGGCAGGTGTCCCAATACTTTTGGTAATATGGTATATATAGTGATTGCACAGTAATATGTAAAAAGCAGTAATTTTTTGGAAGAAGTGAAGAGCTTCCCTTTAATGAAGCGCTATAATAAGAAGACTAAGAGGTGATATAATTCCTGTTTGAGGCGCGGATCATCTTCTCGGTGATATCAGAGCCGTCATTTCGGCTAATGATGATTTCCTTGGATTTGGAAGGAGTTAGAGGTGTCAGAGATGTAAAGTCTTTCAATGTTTGAAGAGCGTTTACTCCGGCACCAGACCACAGCTCCGAGCGCCGCTGATGCGATTTCTTTCAACCGGCTTAAAAGAAGTACAAAACTCCTGCCAGTTCCTGAGCAGAACATTAAGGAGAAGCTTTATTTAGAGCAACCCAAGTAGGTGCTGGAAGGCTTTGATCCGGGACGTCGTCTTGTTGAGCATCAGAAAGTCATTGGCAGCCGGCACCGCATGCAACGCAGCTTAGCAACACACGGCGCAATCTCTCCGCCAATAGATAAATTATTAATCCGAGAGCACGGCGGGGCTTCCCAGTTAATGATGGCGGGGAGTTTTCAAGACATGAAAATTGATATTTTCCTTCCTTTAGCCTGAAAGTGAAAACCCAATGATGGGGGAGGATCACCGATGAACAGATAATGGTCTCATCGTATCTACAAGATGATCCATTGGATACATTGACTATGATGAATAAGATGATCCATTGGATACATCGACTATGATGGATAAGATGATCCATTGGATACATTGACTATGATGAATTAGATGATCCATTGGATACATTGACTATGATGGATAAGATGACCCATTGGATACATTGACTATGATGGATAAGATGATCCATTGGATACATTGACTGTGATGGATAAGATGACCCATTGGATACATTGACTATGATGGATAAGATGATCCATTGGATACATTGACTATGATGAATAAGATGATCCATTGGATACATTGACTATGATGGATAAGATGATCCATTGGATACATTGACTATGATAAATAAGATGATCCATTGGATACATTGACTATGATGGATAAGATGACCCATTGGATACATTGACTATGATGGATAAGATGATCCATTGGATACATTGACTGTGATGGATAAGATGACCCATTGGATACATTGACTATGATGGATAAGATGATCCATTGGATACATTGACTATGATGAATAAGATGATCCATTGGATACATTGACTATGATGAATTAGATGATCCATTGGATACATTGACTGTGATGAATTAGATGATCCATTGGATACATTGACTATGATGAATTAGATGATCCATTGGATACATTGACTATGATGAATAAGATGATCCATTGGATACATTGACTATGATGGACAAGATGACCCATTGGATGCATTGACTATGATGAATAAGATGATCCATTGGATACATTGAATATGATGGATAAGATGATCCATTGGATACATTGAATATGATGGATAAGATGATCCATTGGATGCATTGACTATGATGGATAAGATGATCCATTGGATGCATTGACTATGATGGATAAGATGATCCATTGGATGCATTGACTATGATGGATAAGATGATCCATTGGATCAATTGACTATGATGGATAAGATGATCCATTGGATACATTGACTATGATGGATAAGATGATCCATTGGATCAATTGACTATGATGGATAAGATGATCCATTGGATACATTGACTATGATGGATAAGATGATCCATTGGATGCATTGACTATGATGGATAAGATGATCCATTGGATGCATTGACTATGATGGATAAGATGATCCATTGGATCAATTGACTATGATGGATAAGATGATCCATTGGATACATTGAATATGATGGATAAGATGATCCATTGGATGCATTGACTATGATGGATAAGATGACCGATTGGATACATTGACTATGATGGATAAGATGATCCATTGGATGCATTGACAATGATGGATAAGATGATCCATTGGATACATTGACTATGATGGATAAGATGATCCATTGCATACATTGACTGTGATGAATTAGATGATCCATTGGATACATTGACTATGATGGATAAGATGATACATTGGATACATTGACTATGATGGATAAGATGATCCATTGGATGCATTGACTGTGATGGATAAGATGATCCATTGGATACATTGACTATGATGGATAAGATGATCCATTGGATACATTGACTATGATGAATTAGATGATCCATTGGATACATTGACTATGATGGATAAGATGATCCATTGGATACATTGAATATGATGGATAAGATGATCCATTGGATACATTGACTGTGATGGATAAGATGATCCATTGGATACATTGACTATGATGGATAAGATGATCCATTGGATACATTGACTATGATGAATTAGATGATCCATTGGATACATTGACTATGATGGATAAGATGATCCATTGGATACATTGACTATGATGAATTAGTTGATCCATTGGATACATTGACTATGATGAATTAGATGATCCATTGGATACATTGACTATGATGAATTAGATGATCCATTGGATACATTGTCTATGATGAATTAGATGATCCATTGGATACATTGACTATGATGGATAAGATGATCCATTGGATGCATTGACTATGATGAATTAGATGATCCATTGGATACATTGACTATGATGAATTAGATGATCCATTGGATACATTGACTATGATGGATAAGATGATCCATTGGATATATTGACTATGATGGATAAGATGATCCATTGGATACATTGACTGTGATGGATAAGATGATCCATTGGATACATTGACTGTGATGGATAAGATGATCCATTGGATACATTGACTGTGATGGATAAGATGATCCATTGGATACATTGACTATGATGATTTAGATGATCCATTGGATACATTGACTGTGATGGATAAGATGATCCATTGGATACATTGACTATGATGATTTAGATGATCCATTGGATACATTGACTATGATGGATAAGATGATCCATTGGATACATTGACTATGATGGATAAGATGATCCATTGGATACATTGACTGTGATGAATTAGATGATCCATTGGATACATTGACTATGATGAATAGGATGATCCATTGGATACATTGACTATGATGGATTAGATGATCCATTGGATACATTGACTGTGATGGATAAGATGATCCATTGGATACATTGACTGTGATGGATAAGATGATCCATTGGATACATTGACTGTGATGGATAAGATGATCCATTGGATACATTGACTATGATGATTTAGATGATCCATTGGATACATTGACTGTGATGGATAAGATGATCCATTGGATACATTGACTATGATGATTTAGATGATCCATTGGATACATTGACTATGATGGATAAGATGATCCATTGGATACATTGACTATGATGGATAAGATGATCCATTGGATACATTGACTGTGATGAATTAGATGATCCATTGGATACATTGACTATGATGAATAGGATGATCCATTGGATACATTGACTATGATGGATTAGATGATCCATTGGATACATTGACTGTGATGGATAAGATGATCCATTGGATACATTGACTGTGATGGATAAGATGATCCATTGGATACATTGACTGTGATGGATAAGATGATCCATTGGATACATCGACTATGATGGATAAGATGATCCATTGGATACATTGACTATGATGGATAAGATGATCCATTGGATACATTGACTGTGATGGATAATATGATACATTGGATACATTGACTATGATGATTTAGATGATCCATTGAATACATTGACTATGATGGATAAGATGATCCATTGGATACATTGACTATGATGGATAAGATGATCCATTGGATACATTGACTATGATGAATTAGATGATCCATTGGATACATTGACTATGATGAATTAGATGATCCATTGGATACATTGACTATGATGGATAAGATGATCCATTGGATACATTGACTGTGATGGATAAGATGATCCATTGGATACATTGACTGTGATGGATAATATGATACATTGGATACATTGACTATGATGGATAAGATTATCCATTGGATACATTGACTATGATGAATAAGATGATCCATTGGATACATTGACTGTGATGAATAAGGTGATCCATTGGATACATTTACTATGATGAATTAGATGATCCATTGGATACATTGACTGTGATGAATTAGATGATCCATTGGATACATTGACTATGATTGATAAGATGATCCATTGGATACATTGACTATGATGGATAAGATGATCCATTGGATGCATTGACTATGATGAATAAGATGATCCATTGGATACATTGACTGTGATGAATTAGATGATCCAATGGATACATTGACTATGATGAATAAGATGATCCATTGGATACATTGACTGTGATGGATAAGATGATCCATTGGATACATTGACTATGATGGATAAGATGATCCATTGGATACATTGACTATGATGAATTAGATGATCCATTGGATACATTGACTATGATGGATAAGATGATCCATTGGATACATTGACTATGATGAATTAGATGATCCATTGGATACATTGACTATGATAAATAAGATGATCCATTGGATACATTGACTATGATGAATTAGATGATCCAATGGATACATTGACTATGATGAATTAGATGATCCATTGGATACATTGACTGTGATGGATAAGATGATCCATTGGATACATTTACTATGATGAATTAGATGATCCATTGGATACATTGACTGTGATGAATTAGATGATCCAATGGATACATTGACTATGATGAATAAGATGATCCAATGGATACATTGACTATGATGGATAAGATGATCCATTGGATACATTGACTATGATGGATAAGATGATCCATTGGATACATTGACTATGATGGATAAGATGATCCATTGGATGCATTGACTATGATGAATAAGATGATCCATTGGATACATTTACTATGATGAATTAGATGATCCATTGGATACATTGACTGTGATGAATTAGATGATCCATTGGATGCATTGACTATGATGAATAAGATGATCCATTGGATACATTGACTGTGATGAATTAGATGATCCATTGGATACATTGACTATGATGGATAAGATGATCCATTGGATACATTGACTGTGATGAATTAGATGATCAATTGGATACATTGACTGTGATGAATTAGATGATCCATTGGATGCATTGACTATGATGAATAAGATGATCCATTGGATACATTGACTGTGATGAATTAGATGATCCATTGGATACATTGACTATGATGGATAAGATGATCCATTGGATACATTGACTGTGATGAATTAGATGACCCATTGGATACATTGACTATGATGAATTAGATGATCCATTGGATACATTGACTGTGATGGATAAGATGATCCATTGGATACATTGACTGTGATGAATTAGATGATCAATTGGATACATTGACTGTGATGAATTAGATGATCCATTGGATACATTGACTGTGATGGATTAGATGATCCATTGGATACATTGACTGTGATGAATTAGATGATCCATTGGATACATTGACTATGATGGATAAGATGATCCATTGGATACATTGACTGTGATGAATTAGATGACCCATTGGATACATTGACTATGATGAATTAGATGATCCATTGGATACATTGACTATGATGGATAAGATGATCCATTGGATACATTGACTGTGATGAATTAGATGACCCATTGGATACATTGACTGTGATGAATTAGATGATCCATTGGATTCATTGACTATGATGGATAAGATGATCCATTGGATACATTGACTATGATGAATTAGATGATCCATTGGATACATTGACTGTGATGGATAAGATGATCCATTGGATGCATTGACTATGATGAATTAGATGATCCATTGGATACATTGACTATGATGAATTAGATGATCCATTGGATACATTGACTGTGATGAATTAGAAGATCCGTTGGAGGACCATGCCGAGTCCTTACTTCCTTCTTATTTTTATATCTGCTATGAAGAGAAAAGATTTTCATTCTCTCTCTCTACATATAACCGAGGAACGTCAGGAGGACAAAGCTTTGGGTTCTACAACTATGAAAAGGTGGTCTTCCAAATCTCCATCCGGTCATGTCACTGTCATGGATGAACGTGTAAGAGGGGCTTCATGGTTGGCCGAATTTGGCCCCAAGAATACAGGTCCCCACCCCTGTTCATGTCCTGCTAGAGCGCTATCCCTCCTGCTGAGGCCGAAGCTCCGCCATCTTGTGCCCCACTCCATGCCAGAGGCCTCCACACAACACTCCCAGCTGTTGACCTTTATGTCCCTAAAGGAAGGAATGTCCACACATAAAAGTAGTTTTCCTGCACTTTACTGATAGAATGCAGGAAACGGCATTAAAGTCACATCGCTAGGATATACATTCCGGAGTCACTTGACATTACACAGGCAATCACATTTAGTGGACGGTCCGCAGTAGTCACATGTGAAAGCATATGCACCTTAGCAGACTTCTCCCTTGTAGTCTCTCCTAGGCTTGTGCAATTCGCTTCATTCCCAAATTAATTGGACGAAGCCAAATTATTCAGAATTTTAGTTTTTTTGATTCAAAAATCCGGTAATCTGAAAATCAGAAAACTCCGAAAATCTGAATTGCGGTAATTCAGAAATACGGCAATCGGAAAAGCCGAAAATCCAAAATTTGGAAATCCGAAAATTCAGAAATTCGAAAATGTGAATCGGAAATAATAGCTAACTAATAGTAACTTAACTATACTGAACTACTTAAATAACTTTTAAATTATAGATATTCCTTGAAAATTTGGCTTTTAGTGATAAATTTCGGATTCAAGTTCACTAACAGCCAAATTTAAAGGGAAATTCCAATGCCTATAATTTTTATAGTTATTTATCAATTAGCTATTATTTCAAATGCTCTTTCTTATTTTCGAATATCCGTTTTCCGAATTTCCGAATTGCCACATTTTCGAATT
Source organism: Glandirana rugosa (assembly GCA_018402905.1). Lineage (NCBI taxonomy): Eukaryota > Metazoa > Chordata > Amphibia > Anura > Ranidae > Glandirana > Glandirana rugosa. The sequence continues at coordinate 101,694 of BLSH010460275.1, read as the reverse complement.
TCTGAATTTCCGAATTCGTGAAAAAATAAAAAAGCAAATGGAATGAAAATGAATGAATTTCTCTGCCGTGTCAAGTCTCTCTCTTCTACCCGCATTAGCAATCACTGGAATGAGATCTCTGAAGTGGCTTGTGCCTGCTCCCTATTTTTGGCTGGGCATAGTTTGGAAGTTGTTATGTAAGGAATAGAGATGTCAGTTTTTGAGATTTTTATCCTCCCTGAAAGGGCACCATCATGGGTGTCCGCAGAACTTTTTCCAGGGGGGGGGGGCATAATTTCAAGGTCATCCATGCTCTGCCCCTTTTTGACAATGTCATAATTACATTATCATGGTCAGAGACTGCAGACGTAGTACAGGAGATGGTCAGAGACTGCAGACATCATCCAGGAGATGGTCAGAGACTGCAGACGTGATACAGGAGATGGTCAGAGACTGCAGAGATGATCCAGGAGATGGTCAGAGACTGCAGACGTGATACAGAAGACAGTCAGAGACTGCGGACATGATACAGGAGACGGTCACAGACTGCGGACATAGTACAGGAGATGCTCAGAGACTGCAGACATAGTACAGGATATGGTCAGAGACTGCGGACATAGTACAGGAGATGGTCAGAGGTTGCAGACATAGTACAGGAGACAGTCAGAGACTGCATACATAGCACAGGAGACAGTCAGAGAATGCAGACATAGTACAGGAACCGGTCAGAGACTGAATACATGGCCCAAGAGACTGTCATAAACTGCATACATGGCTCAAGAGGATAAGGACCTAGTGGGGAACCCTTGATCTGATCCCTGATTCCAGGGGGGTGCAATTGCCCCCCCTTGCCCCTACCTGCGGACGCCCATGGGCACCATATATTTAATGATCCCTTACTTAATATTTTTTTAGTACCATCGTGTTATACTCCTTATGAGTGGCTGTAACGCCACGAAACGCGTAAAGTTTTCAGGTAGATTACCAAGACAAGTTGGATTTTTACCAAGATTTTTATGAAATAATCTATCTACCTGTGTATATGTTGTATCAATAATTATAGTTATTCTTTTCCGCTAATCACGCTCTCATGTTGATTTTTATGTATCCAGTGTGCATTTATCATGTGAATTAATATTTTTGTATCATGTTTCGCTATTTATGACATACAAGGTAGTTTGTGATTTGATCGCAGTATATTTGATGATGACATTGATATGTTCTCTAGAGACCATGATTGGGTTGATGTGATTATGGCAATAATAATAAAAATTATGAATTGAATCCCATATACACAAGTTGTGCAGCGTCATTCACAATGACACGCCTCACTCAGAGCCCCATGTTTTGCTTCCTTCTTTTTTGCATGTACACTTTTGGCTGTAGACACGGGACAGCATGCGCACCCTGACGGTCTGCGGGTGCACAGCCCCATACACTTTTTCACCAATTTGCTCCAGTAGTAGTCTTCTATTGTAGTGGTCTCCAAACTGCAGCCCAGGGGCCAGATGCGACCCTTTGCTTGCCTCTATCCGGCCCTTGGGACAATGAGCCTTCCCTTCCCACCTCCATCAATGATCTTTCCTCCCCCCACCTTCATCAATGAGCCCCCCCCCCCCACCTCCATCAATGACCCCCTCCTCCACCTTCATCAATGAGCCTTCCCTTCACCACCTCCATCAATGAGCCTTCCCTTCCCCACCTTTATCAATGAGCCTTCCCTTCCCCACCTCCATCAATGAGCCTTCACTCCCCACCTCCATCAATGAGCTCCCCCC
>BLSH010460275.1:53892-78586 GCA_018402905.1 Glandirana rugosa | reverse complement strand
CTGAAGTGTGCCTAGACTCCTACCCCGGGGCGGTGGGTGTGTGGCGGGGCCCCATCCTCAGATCCGTGTGAAGTCCTCTGGTGTGTGGCGGGGGCCCCGTCCTCAGATCCCGTGTGAAGTCCTCTGGTGTGTGGCGGGGGTCCCGTCCTCAGATCCCATGTGAAGTCCTCTGGTGTGTGGCGGGGGCCCCGTCCTCAGATCCCGTGTGAAGTCCTCTGGTGTGTGGCGGGGGCCCCGTCCTCAGATCCCGTGTGAAGTCCTCTGGTGTGTGGTGGGGGCCCTGTCCTCAGATTTCATGTGAAGTCCTCTGGTGTGTGGCGGGGGCCCCGTCCTCAGATCCCGTGTGAAGTCCTCTGATGTGTGGCGGGGGCCCCGTCCTCAGATCCCGTGTGAAGTCCTCTGATGTGTGGCGGGGGCCCCGTCCTCAGATCCGTATGAAGTCCTCTGGTGTGTGGCGGGGGCCCCGTCCTCGGATCCCGTGTGAAGTCCTCTGGTGTGTGGCGGGGGCCCCGTCCTCAGATCCGTGTGAAGTCCTCTGATATGTGGCGGGGGCCCCGTCCTCAGATCCCGTGTGAAGTCCTCTGATATGTGGCGGGGGCCCGGTCCTCGGATCCCGGAGATATACGACTTATAATTATGAATGAATAAAACTCATTTAAAATGAAATGAAGAATGGAAGTAATGAAAGTAGTGTTCCCCATCTGTTCCCGGCGCCCCCCTCGGGCGTCTTTGGTTTAATCAGAAGACGCTCGATGCTTCGCTATAAGCGAGTTTAACATAAAGAATTATCGCTGACCTTGTGGTAAATATTCAGAGGTCCCAACACCAAGCGCATCGCCGATACAAATACACAGAGAATTTATTCCTTACACCAGTAGCTGTCAACTTCAGGGGGCCTCCAATGTGGCCCCTGACATCACCTGGGTGCAGCACATAATGTTCTGTATATTTAATGCTGGAGAGGAGTGTCAGAGACTGCAGACCTAATAGAGGAGATGAGGGTCAGAGAGTGAGGACAGGATACATTGTTGGCAGTCAGAGAGTAAGGACAGGATACATTGTCGTGATCAGAGAGTGAGGACAAGATACCTAGTTGGTGGTCAAAGAGTGAGGACAGGATACATTGTTGGCGGTCAGAGAGTGAGGACAGGATGCATTTGCTGGCGTCAGAGAGTGAGGACAGGATACATTGTTGGCGGTCAGAGAGTAAGGACAGGATGCATTTGCTGGCCGTCAGAGAGTGAAGACAGGATACATTGTGGGTGGTCAGAGAGTGAGGACAGGATACATTGCTGGTGGTCAGAGAGTGAGGACAGGATACATTGTTTATGGTCAGAGAGTGAGGACAGAATACATTGCTGGCGGTCAGAGAGTGAGGACAGGATAAATTCTTAGCAGTCAGAGAGTTAGGATAGGATACATTGTTGGCGGTCAGAGAGTGAGTACAGGATACATTGTTTGTGGTCAGAGAGTGAGGACAGGATACATTGATGTCAGTCAGAGAGTGAGGACAGGATACATTGATGTCAGTCAGAGAGTGAGTACAGGATGCATTGTTTGTGGTCAGAGAGTGAGGACAGGATACATTGTTGGCGGTCAGAGAGTGAGGACAGGATACATTGTTGGCGGTCAGAGAGTGAGGACAGGATACATTGTTGGCGGTCAGAGAGTGAGGACAGGAAACATTGTTGGCTGGGAGGTGAAATGTCACCATGCAGGCTTGTGGTGCAGTATGACTATTAACCCCATTAAGCCCCCCCCATGGACCCCCAATGGACATGAGCAATTCTCACATTTCTGGATCAGTTTTGTCATTATTTAACCCTTTCCTTCTGAGAGTACTCATAGATGGCCCCGTGGGGTTTTATCCATAGGGCCTCATCTATGTTACTGTGATTCTGCTTTGAGCTCTGCACAGAGATCGAGCTGTGAATAGGAGAACCGGTTCCTGATCACATGATTGCTATGACAGCCTGTGATTGGCTATCACAGTGATCAGTCACTGTACAGCCCGCCCCTGTGTGTGTTTCCTCCTCTGGAATGGAGAAAAAGATACATTGTATACAAAGCTAGAGGAGAAAAGGATCCCCCCCCTCTGCTCAAGCCCCAGGGGCAGAGCAACTGTCCTGACCATGCAGTGGGCCTGGGAAAGGCCATCTGAGTTATTCTGGAGCCTTCCTGCCCGGTGTTCCACTGAGAATTTAAACAGCTGTAGGGCCCGGAACCACCTAGTCCTTGGGCCATTTTTCTCCTGGTTGTTACCCATCTACTTAAGGGGGGATGGTCGGTGACGAGCCTAAATGACCTTCCCAGCAGGTAGTATTGTAGGGTCTCCAAGGCCCACTTGATAGCCAGGCACTCCTTCTCCACAATGGCAGAATTCCTTTCATGTCTATTAAGCTTCCTGCTTAAGTAGACAACCGGTGCTCCTCACCATCTCTGATCCGGGACAGAACCGCCCCCACAGAACCGCCCCCAGTCCCACCTCAGAGGCTTCGATTTGAACAACAAACTCCTTTGTGAAGTCCGGGGTCATGAGCACCGGCTGTACACAAAGGGCTTCAACTTCAACACAAAGGCCCGAACCTGTTTCTTGTTCGGTTGGGGCCACTTTTGAATGGCCTCAATCTTATTGGTCTGGGGCTTGATCAGACCCCGACCAATCACATACCCAAGGTATTTGGCCTCCTCCAGACCTATGGCAGACTTTTTCGGGTTGGCTGTTAAACCTGCCACCCTCAGAGAATCTACCACTGCCTGCACCAGGAGGAGATGTGATTCCCAATCCAGGCTGTGGGTGACCACCTCATCTTGATAGGGCCGATGCAGCCTTAAAGTTTTGTCCATTATCCTTTGGAAGGATGCAGGAGCCCCATGCAGACCAAACGGCATTCGCTTGGATTGGGGGTAGAGAAGGCCGTTTTTTCCTTTGCTGCCTCCGTTAGGGGGATCTGCCAGTACCCCTTGGTTAGGTCTAGGGTTGTTATGTACCGGGGCACCTCCCAACCTGTCCACAAGTTCGTCAACCCGCGGCATCGGGAATGCATCAAACTTACACTTCATTCAGCTTCCTGAAAACGTTACAGAACCGGATAGTACCATCGGGCTTGGGACCAGCACTATAGGGCTCGACCAGGTGCTGTGGGACTCCTCTATCACATCCAACTCCATCATGGTTTTTATTTCTCCCGCCACCGCCTCTCGCCCAGCCTCAGGTATCCGGAAGGGTTTTACATTTACATGGACCCCGGGTTCTGTGACTATTTCATGTTGTATTACGGTGGTCAGTCCGGGTTGGGAAGAGAAAAAGACTCTATTTTTACTGACAAATTTTTTAACCTCATTTTGTTGCGTCAGTGACAAGGACTGGGTTATGGGGACATCCGGGGTCAGGGGCAACCTGTCCTTTTGGGGCGTGGGCACTGCCAATAAAGTCTCTCTGTCCTTCCGCGGTTTTAGGGGATTCCCATGGTAAATCTGCTCCGGTTTCCTCTTCCCAGGCTGGTAAACTTTGTAGTTCACTTCCCCTACGCTTTCCCTAATCTCAAAAGGGACTCCGCCACTTTGCCAGGAATTTACTTTCAACCGTGGGGCCTGGCACCAGCACTCTGACTCTTGGGTTGAAAGTCTGGATTTGGCACCCCGATTGTAAACCCTTCTCTGGGCTTCCTGGGCTCGCTCCATATGGTCTCGTACTAGGGGCAGGACAGCTGCGATCCCATCCTGCATCAAGGAGACGCGCTCTATGAGGCTTCTATGGGTGGCCTCTCCTTCCCACGTCTCTTTTGGAACATCTAGCAGACCCCTGGGGTGTCTACCATACAAGAGTTCAAAGGGGGAATACCCCATAGATGCCTGCAGAACCTCTCGTATGGCAAACTTGAGGTACAGCAGCAAAAAATCCCAATTTCGCCCATCTTTATCCACCACCTTTCTTAGAATACTCTTGAGGGTCTTCTTAAACCTTTCCACCAGACCGTCAGTTTAGGGTGGTAAACAGAAGTACGGAGATGGGAGATTTTGTACAACTTGCAAACACTCTGGACATGAACGGGGTACCTTGATCTGTCAAGATATATTTAGGGATCCCCACCCGACTAAACACCTGGACCAGCTCCTTGGCGATAGGTTTAGCGGAGGAATTCCGCAAGGGTATGGCCTCAGGATAGCGGGTTGCATGGTCCAGGATGACCAGGAGGTGCTGGTGCCCCCGGGCAGATTTTACTATGGGTCAGACGAGATCCATGCCAATTCTCTTGAATGGCACTTCAATTATGGGAAGTGGGACAAGAGGACTATAAAAATGGGGTGCCGGGGCCGTGATTTGACACCCAGGGCATGACTCACAGTATTCTCTGATGTCTGCATACAACCCAGGCCAGAAGAATCTCTGGGTTATTATTTTCTCCATACCCAGGTGCCCCCCCATGACATGTCCATGGGCCAGATCTAGCACCATCCTGCGGAAGGTTTTGGGAACCACCAGCTGTTCCACTTCATCCTCCCCACGGGTCACCACCTTATACAACAAATTATATTTAAGCACCATGCAGGGAAAAGACCCCCCCCCCCTAGGGTCTACAGGTTCCCCATCCATCACCTTCACATTTTCTGTGGCTCTAAGGAAAGTGACATCCCATGGTTGTTCTGTACAGAAGTCCTCTCTTCGGACCTCTAAGTCAGGGACTACATTGGTTCACTCTCAGCATCAGGGTCAGAGATATTGTCTCGGCCATTATCCCCCCGCTGGGAGTTATCTTCCAGCTCCTCCGGCTCCCCAGCCAGCACAGGAAAAGGAAGAGGGTCTCCTCCCTCCTCAGTCCTGCCACCAGTCTGTCTCCCCTTCCATTTGGCAAAACGGGTCAGCCGAGAGGTCCCATGCTTCTGCAGCAGGGGGAGCTCTACCCTCCAGACTCCCTGTGCCTTCCCATAACCTCAAAAAATGGGGAAAATCCCTGCCCACCTTCATAGAGTAGTGAAGGTACCACCCCCACTGAATGAGTCACACTGCCCTAAGGGGTGTCAATCTCAACCACCACCGCCTGGTAGTCACGAGTGTCCCTGTGGATGCAAATGACTCCGACAGTGCTAGGGTGTAACCTTGCAGGATTTACACAATTGCTGTTTACCAACGTTGCCACCCTACCAGAGTCAGGCAGGGCAGTGACTGGTTTCCCAGCAATAGAAATCACACCCCTTTGCTACTCCATGCGACTTGAACATGATGCTGTATCTGCGACCTGTGCAAAAAGAGAAAGGCGTCTATTCACATAAGTATAATCGCATTGCATGGGTTCATCATTCAGGGGGCAATTGGCAGCAATATGGCCCAATGCGTGGCATCGGTAGCACTGTATGTGTTCTATACCCAGTCCTCTCAAGGGTCCCCAAGACCTTCCTGGCTTCTTTGGCCAGTCTCCAGGTCTAGAACCCCCAGTCTCTTTAGCCACATCAGTCTTATCAACCTTCCCTACGCCCTTGACCCCTGCAACAGTCTTACCGGGTCTGTTGGGCGATCTTTCACCCCTAGATGCATTGGAGTGGGCGCAGATGGGTGCAACAAGTCCTCAGCAGCCATGTATCTCTCCACGATGTCCACCCATTGGTTGGCGGTTTTGGGGTCCCGATGACTGACCCACTTCCTCAAAGCAGCAGGGAGCACGCGCAGATACCGGTCCATGACCACGCGCTCCACAATCTGAGGGCCTGGCGAGGTCTCAGGGTGCAACCACCTCCCGTGAGATATATCAGGTTGAACATTTGCGAGCGGGGTGGCTTGTCCATGCAGTAGGACCACTGATGCACCCGTTGAGCCCGGACGACCATGGTGACCCCCAGGCGTGCGATAAACTCCGTCTTTAGAGTCTCATAGTGCTGGGCCTTTACTGGTTCCGAATCAAAGTAGGCCTTTTGGGGTTCACCTGTCGGGAAAGGTGCTAAGTCCCGCCCACTGCTCTTTTGGCCATCCTTCGTGATCAGCGACTCTTTTAAAGGTCGTGAGGTACGCCTCCCCGTCATCTGCAGGTGGTAGCTGGCACGTACCATCTTTTGTTCCTCTGGCACATGACTTCCGGACCCCTTCTTTAATTCCACCAGGGCCTCCACAAACTGGGGGTTCATCTCCTGCTGGGCTGCGATGGCCCGGCGACTCGCCTCATGCTGCCTGCGATTTTCCTCCGCTGAGTCGCCACGGCCTGTGCAACTTGGCGATTCGTTTCCTGCTGCTGGCGATTGCTCTCTTGTTGGACCGGCGGCAGCGTGCTCTCATTTGGTAGCCGCGCACGCGCGAGCCGTCGTTTGTAGACGTGATTCTCGCTATCCAGCCACTCTGAGGCAGTAAATGTATGCGAGCCGGTCTGGAGACGGTTAAAATCTGGCGGCTTGCCAGGTTTATTAATATTGGTTTGCAGGCTCAAAACACATTAAAAAACTGAAAACAAAGCCTCGCCGTCCGGTGCTAAACTAAACAATCAGGGTCCTCTCTATACAGTGGGGGGCTGTCCCTGACACCCACAAAACAGAAGCATAGTGCAAACCTTGATCTTTGGGTTCAAAATAGCAGACAGAGCTCTCCCAGCTTTCTCCCTCTGAGATCCAGGATGGAGCTCTCCTCTGCTCGCTTCCTGGTCATTGAATGCAGGTAGAGAAGGGTTTAAGTGGACCAGAAAGACCGGGCCGGAACCAATTCTACCACAGTGGCGGGAAAACCTGGGCCGGGCTCTCGCTAGTCGCCTCAAAATGATTGCATGCGAGGCGACAAGTATCGCCCGTCCACTATTGTGCCTCCCATAATATCCCAATAGCTAGAGGAGAAAAGGATACATTGTATACTGGAGGAGAAAAGGATACATTGTATACTGGAGGAGAAAAGGATACATTGTATACAGGAGGAGAAAAGGATACATTGTATACAGGAGGAGAAAAGGATACATTGTATACAGGAGGAGAAAAGGATACATTGTATACAGGAGGAGAAAAGGATACATTGTATACCGGAGGAGAAAAGGATACATTGTATACTGGAGGAGAAAAGGATACATTGTATACTGGAGGAGAAAAGGATACATTGTATACGGGAGGAGAAAAGGATACATTGTATACTGGAGGAGAAAAGGATACATTGTATACGGGAGGAGAAAAGGATACATTGTATACTGGAGGAGAAAAGGATTCATTGTATAATGGAGGAGAAAAGGATACATTGTATACCGGAGGAGAAAAGGATACATTGTATACTGGAGGAGAAAAGGATACATTGTATACTGGAGGAGTAAAGGATACATTGTATACAGGAGGAGAAAAGGATACATTGTATACAGGAGGAGAAAAGGATACATTGTATACAGGAGGAGAAAAGGATACATTGTATACGGGAGGAGAAAAGGATACATTGTATACGGGAGGAGAAAAGGATACATTGTATACTGGAGGAGAAAAGGATTCATTGTATAATGGAGGAGAAAAGGATACATTGTATACCGGAGGAGAAAAGTATACATTGTATACAGGAGGAGAAAAGGATACATTGTATACTGGAGGAGAAAAGGATACATTGTATACTGGAGGAGTAAAGGATACATTGTATACGGGAGGAGAAAAGGATACATTGTATACGGGAGGAGAAAAGGATACATTGTATACTGGAGGAGAAAAGGATTCATTGTATAATGGAGGAGAAAAGGATACATTGTATACAGGAGGAGAAAAGGATACATTGTATACAGGAGGAGAAAAGGATACATTGTATACGGGAGGAGAAAAGGATACATTGTATACTGGAGGAGAAAAGGATTCATTGTATAATGGAGGAGAAAAGGATACATTGTATACTGGAGGAGAAAAGGATACATTGTATACAGGAGGAGAAAAGGATACATTGTATACTGGAGGAGAAAAGGATACATTGTATACTGGAGGAGTAAAGGATACATTGTATACAGGAGGAGAAAAGGATACATTGTATACAGGAGGAGAAAAGGATACATTGTATACAGGAGGAGAAAAGGATACATTGTATACTGGAGGAGAAAAGGATACATTGTATACTGGAGGAGAAACGGATACATTGTATACGGGAGGAGAAAAGGATACATTGTATACTGGAGGAGAAAAGGATACATTGTATACAGGAGGAGAAAAGGATACATTGTATACGGGAGGAGAAAAGGATACATTGTATACCGGAGGAGAAAAGGATACATTGTATACCGGAGGAGAAAAGTATACATTGTATACAGGAGGAGAAAAGGATACATTGTATACGGGAGGAGAAAAGGATACATTGTATACAGGGGGAGAAAAGGATACATTGTATACAGGAGGAGAAAAGGATACATTGTATACAGGAGGAGAAAAGGATACATTGTATACGGGAGGAGAAAAGGATACATTGTATACTGGAGGAGAAAAGGATACATTGTATACTGGAGGAGAAAAGTATACATTGTATACAGGAGGAGAAAAGGATACATTGTATACAGGGGGAGAAAAGGATACATTGTATACTGGAGGAGAAAAGTATACATTGTATACAGGGGGAGAAAAGGATACATTGTATACAGGAGGAGAAAAGGATACATTGTATACAGGAGGAGAAAAGTATACATTGTATACAGGGGGAGAAAAGGATACATTGTATACAGGAGGAGAAAAGTATACATTGTATACAGGGGGAGAAAAGGATACATTGTATACAGGAGGAGAAAAGGATACATTGTATACGGGAGGAGAAAAGGATACATTGTATACTGGAGGAGAAAAGGATACATTGTATACCGGAGGAGAAAAGGATACATTGTATACCGGAGGAGAAAAGTATACATTGTATACTGGAGGAGAAAAGGATACATTGTATACTGGAGGAGAAAAGGATACATTGTATACAGGAGGAGAAAAGGATACATTGTATACGGGAGGAGAAAAGGATACATTGTATACTGGAGGAGAAAAGGATACATTGTATACTGGAGGGGAAAAGGATACATTGTATACTGGAGGAGTAAAGGATACATTGTATACAGGAGGAGAAAAGGATACATTGTATACTGGAGGAGAAAAGGATACATTGTATACTGGAGGAGAAAAGGATACATTGTATACAGGAGGAGAAAAGGATACATTGTATACTGGAGGAGAAAAGGATACATTGTATACTGGAGGAGAAAAGGATACATTGTATACCGGAGGAGAAAAGGATACATTGTATACGGGAGGAGAAAAGGATACATTGTATACGGGAGGAGAATAAGATGCATTCATAGGTGTGTACCCCAAAGCTCAGCGCACATACGTGTGGTCACATGTATACATAACACACTTCACTATGCTTCAGTTATGTATGAACACAGTGAGTGATCGGTACTGATCACTCACTGTGTTCATTCACAAAAGGAAGGGGCCTGTAAATGACTTAGTGGCCTGGGCAGCAGGGGGAATCTGTGCCACGTGGGGTGTTTAGGGTGTGCCCAGGCACACCTGGCACACCCTGTGCACACACCTATGGATAAAATGTATACAGAGCATTATCAAAAAAATATACAGCTAAATTTAAAATATATTTTTTTTACTATTTTGGGCCAGTTTTCCTTTGATAATAAAAAAAATCAGGAGATATCCATCACCATTTACCACCAAATGAAAGCCCAATTTGTCCTGAAAAAAACGCGGTATAATCCGCCTGGATGCACAAAGTAGTTGTGGTGATTTGTGCGGTTTTACTAACACAGGTCAAAGCTGCAAAATTGTGCTTAGGCATTAACATTTGTTTTACCCTTAGGCGGGAAGGGGTTAATAAGAAAAAATATATAATACACCTTTTACTACTTTATGCCAGTTTTCCTTTGATAATAAAATCAAACGCTACAGGAGGAGAAGTGGGTGTGGCTATGCAAAACTGGGGCTCCACCCCCTCTTGATAAAGGGAGAAGAGCACTGGAAACTTGTCACCACGCCCACTTGTCCTCCCATAGTGTGTGACATCACGTATGAGCTTCCATAGACACTCCATGGAGCTTCCATAGACACTCCATAGAGCTTCCATAGACCTTCCATAGACACTCCATAGAGCTTCCATAGAGCTTCCATAGACACTTCATAGAGCTTCCATAGACACTCCATAGACACTCCATAGAGCTTCCGTAGACCTTCCATAGACACTTCATAGAGCTTCCATAGACCTTCCATAGACACTTCATAGAGCTTTCAAAGACACTCCATAGAGCTTCCATAGACACTCCATAGAGCTTCCATAGACCTTTCATAGACACTCCATAGAGCTTCCATAGACCTTCCATAGACACTTCATAGAGCTTCCATAGACCTTCCATAGACACTTCATAGAGCTTTCATAGACACTCCATAGTCCTTCCATAGAGCTCCCATAGACACTCCATAGGCCCCCCATAGACACTACATAGACCTTCCATAGACACTCCATAGACCCTCCACAGAACTTCCATAGACACTCCATAGACCCTCCGTAGAGCTTCCATAGACACTGCATAGACCTTCCATAGACACTCCAGAGACCCTCCACTGACACTCCATAAACCCTCCATAGACCTTTTACCTTTTATAGATCCTCCACAGAACTTTCATAGACCCTCTAAAGACCCTCCATAGACCCTCAAAAGACCCTCCATAGACCATCCATAGACCCTCCACTGACACTCCATAGACCTTAATGTTACTGTGGGGATATTCCCAGCTTTTGTTAACGGCTGTGGCAAGATATGTGGTGGGACGGGGAGCTTTAGAGCAGGGGTCTCCAAACTATGGCCCACGGACCACATCCAGTCTGCTGAAAGATTTTATCGGGCCCTCATCTGGGGTCAGTGGTGTATCTTCAACATGCACAGATTGAGGATTTAGGTCAGCAGAGGCTGCCTATGGTAAATGCTTCATCCCCTCCAACTCTCATCCAGGCACTGTAAGGGGGACACTGAAAGGGACCCTGATGTAAGGGGAACTTTAATGGGGACCCTGATGAATGGGAGCACTCTGATTTAAGGGTGGTCTCTGATGGGGACCATCATCTAAGGGCTACTTTTAATGGGGATCCTGATGTAAAGGGGACTCTTATGTAAAAGAGAACTCTAATAGGCACCCTGATGTAAGGTGGGGACTCACACACAGTAACACAGTGGGTTGGGAGCCCAAGCCCGGACTTTTCAAAAAAGTCCGGGTTCGGGTCCGGGGTTCAGGTATTTTATTCCACGTTTTGAAAAGCTGCCAATCAACAAGCGTTTCACTGGTTTTCCCTAGAAGCCATCACAGCCATGCCTACTAATAGCATGGCTGTGATTGGCCAGTGCACCATGTGACCCAGCCTCTGCATGGGGCTGGAGTCACCGTGCTGCATGTCCCATGCTCTCAGGATAGTGTAGGGAGAGGATGCTGCTGGCTCTGTGAGGGACAGATTGTAGAACATCTCATCCTGCATTACTGAACGATCTGATTGTGGACTAGGGAGAGATACGAGTACTGCTGCTTTGAGGGACAGATTGCAGACCTCATCCTGCTGCACAGAACGATCTGACTGGACTAGGTAGAGTCTGTTGCTTTAAGGGAAAGATTATTCTTCTAAAATCATCTCCAAGTTGTACAGGGAAAGGTTCCAGCTGTTGCTTTAAGGGAAAGATTATTCTTCTAAAATCATCTTCAAAGTGTGTGGGAAAAGTCTATTGCAGGGGCATAGAGCCATATTAGTGTTCTAAAATCATCTTCAAAGTGTGTGGGAAAAGCTTATTTCAGCCGTATAGAGCCATATTAGTGTTCTAAAATCATCTTCAAAGTGTGTGGGAAAAGCCTATTTCAGCCGTATAGAGCCATATTAGTGTTCTAAAATCATCTTCACAGTGTGTGGGAAAAGCCTATTGCAAGCGCATAGAGCCATATTAGTGGTCTAAAATCATCTTCACAGTGTGTGGGAAAAGCCTATTCCAGCCGCATAGAGCCATATTAGTGTTCTAAAATCATCTTCACAGTGTGAGGGAAAAGCCTATTGCAAGCGCATAGAGCCATATTAGTGGTCTAAAATCATCTTCACAGTGTGTGGGAAAAGCCTATTGCAGGCGCATAGAGCCATATTAGTGTTCTAAAATCCTCTTCACAGTGTGTGGGAAAAGCCTATTGCAGGCGCATAGAGCCATATTAGTGTTCTAAAATCATCTTCAAAGTGTATGGGAAAAGCCTATTGCAGCCGCATAGAGCCATATTACTGTTCTAAAATCATCTTCAAAGTGTGTGGGAAAAGCCTATTTCAGCCACAGAAGATGATTTTAGAACACAAATATGGCTCTATGCCCCTGCAATAGGCTTTTCCCACACACTTTGAAGATGATTTTAGAACACAAATATGGCTCTATGCCCCTGCAATAGGCTTTTCCCACACACTTTGAAGATGATTTTAGAACAGTAATATGGCTCTATGCCCCTGCAATAGGCTTTTCCCACACACTTTGAAGATGATTTTAGAACAATAATCTTTCCCTTAAAGCAACAGCTGGAGGCTTTCCCTGTACAACTTGGAGATGATTTTAGAATCTAAAATCATCTCCTAGTTCTATAGGGAGAGGTTCCTACTGTTGCTTAAAGGGACAGATTATTGTTTCTTGCACAAAATTAAAAAGTGCATTTACATTGCTGGTTTAAAAAAAATAAAAATTCCAAAAACTTCATTTGTGGCCAGCGGTGCATTTCTTGCACAAAAATAAAAAAAAAAGTGTTGGCTCCTCCTCCTCCTCCACCGCCACTTTCACCACCTCCTCAATCTCCAGCTCCACATCCATTTTTGATTTTTTTATGTGATTTTAGCTTAAAAATTATTTTAAGTTATTTCCCTATCCCCATTTCTTTGTAGGGCACTTGTCCGACAATTGCCCCCATTTTCCTTCCTTTTGCAGACCTCTAGGGCTTTCCAGGACTTTGTTACAGCCATTTTTGTGCCTAAAAGTTCGGGTCCCAATTGATTTCAATGGGGTTCGGGGTCCGGGTCAAAGTTCGGGTCAAGTCCGGACCCGAACCCGGACTTTGTCCCGAAGTTCGGCCGAACCTGCAGAACCCGAACTTCCAGAGGTTCGATCAACTCTAGCCAAGAACCATCATTGGTCAGGTGACATGATCGGAGGCCAGGCGTAGGTCTTGGCCAGAGATGGCTTTTGCAAAGCATTATGGGACATTCAGCTGGGCAGTTCCCTCTGAACCCCTTACAAGTTTAGATTCAATCTGAATCATCCAAACCCAAAAAAGTTCCTTCTGAACCTGGGGTCAGACCAACCCCTGATTTTTCTCTGCTGCAGTTCAGTAACCCTTACAGGTCTAACCCCTCCCCCAGCCTGTGATTGGACAGTGAAAGGAGAAGCAGCAGACTGATCCCTCTGCACTCTCCTCCTATCAGCGTGTCCCTTGTTTGCACATGAGCACAGACAACTGGTTGTCTCCTTGTGCTGCTTCTCCCTGCTCTACTCTGAGCTCTGCTGTACAGGGATACCAGGCAACATTCAGAGACGCTTGCATAAAAAAAATAGATGATGTAATAATGATTAAAGGACTGCTTTGCTTTGTGACTTTTATATCTGCCCGGAGTTCCTCCTTAGGTTCCCTGGATAGACTCGGCAGAGCCGTAGAAGATGAGGGAACATTAGGAAAATGATCCATTTTTGGAACCCATGGAAGGTTAATTAGATTCCCAGCATGGGATTTGGAGATATAGAAATTAATAAGCAAACAATAAAGGAAAATTGCACAGTTGATCTTCCTCCATTTATTGCACGCCCAGCGTGTAAATCTTCCCAGCGAGCCTAACGAGGACCCTGAGCGATAATTCAATGGAGCTTCCCAGGGAAATATCCATTAATGGGGTGACGGGGAACGCCGAGCGAATCGCACTGATTGGAAGTAAAGTCAGAGAGACGATAAATCTCCATACAGTGCCTTAGAGATTGGCATTGATGGTTGTAAGAGAATTCTGATCAAACATCCAAACATCCATTTTAAATCAGCTTTGACCTCTCTATAGACTTGGTTAAGCCTCCTTATGAGGAAAATTTTTAACTTTCTATAATCATTTTTATAAAGAGAAGTAAGCTACAGGTGTGTAGGCAATCTAACCGCAATCTAACCGCAATCTAACCGCAATCTAACCGCAATCTAACCGCAATTGCTAGAGAGGAAATGGAAATAGATATTTTGCAGCTCTTTGCAAGGCTTGGAGAAGAAATATGCAAGCTTCTGCAACATAAAAGGAACAAGCTTAAATAACATGTTGTTTACTCACCTATATTATACCTATATTATACGTCATATATATAATTCAATGTTAAACTTTGTATAACCTTGTTGTATCGGGGCAGAATATAGCTGTAGGCATTGCAATTGGCTACAGCAGTATGGGTGGGTATAGTGCTTAAGGGGAGTTAAGGGGAGTATTTGTGGTTAAAGTTTATAAAACACCTTGTTACGTAATAAAACCTTTGCAATCTTTGTGAACCCACAACTTGTTTGGTTTATTGATTGTCCGACCGGTTGAAGTCCCAGCCACACCCAAACCCAGTTGGGCAGCCCAAAGCAGGACCATAGAAGGGAAAATCTAACAATGGTAACGGCGGAGTTGGTCTTTAACAGCAACTATAGTGGAAGGATATTGTGTTCTCGCATTCCCTGTAATGATGATATTCAGTGTATATGCAGTATGTGGTCCTTTTATTTCTATATCTGCAATGTGCACACATGATGTCTCCACCCCTGCTTACACATGATGTCTCCACCCCTGCTTACACATGGAATGTCCACCCCTGCTTACACATGGAATGTCCGCCCCTGCTTACACATGGAATGTCCACCCCTGCTTACACATGGAATGTCCACCCCTGCTTACACATGGAATGTCCGCCCCTGCTTACACATGGAATGTCCACCCCTGCTTACACATGGAATGTCCGCCCCTGCTTACACATGGAATGTCCACCCCTGCTTACACATGGAATGTCCGCCCCTGCTTACACATGGAATGTCTGCCCCTGCTTACACATGGAATGTCCACCCCTGCTTACACATGAAATGTCCACCCCTGCTTACACATGGAATGTCCACCCCTGCTTACACATGGAATGTCCACCCCTGCTTACACATGGAATGTCCGCTCCTGCTTACACATGGAATGTTTCACCCCTGCTTACACCTGGAATGTCCACCCCTGCTTACACATGGAATGTCCACCCCTGCTTTCACATGGAATGTCCACCCCTGCTTACACATGGTACATCTGCTCCTGCTTACACATGATGCATCCTCCCCTGCTTACACATGGTATGTCCTCCCCTGCTTACACATGGAATGTCCACCCCTGCTTACACATGGAATGTCCACCCCTGCTTACACAGGGCATACCCACATCTGCTTACACATGGTACACCCGCCCCTGCTTACACATGATATGTCCACCTCTGCTTAGACATTGCAAGGTTGCCCCTGCTTACACATGGCACATACATCCCTGCTTACACATGGCACATCTGCCCCTGCTTACACATGGCACATACATCCCTGCTTACACAAGGCACATCTGCCCCTGCTTACACATGGTACATCCGCCCCCTGCTTACACATGATGCACCCACCTCTGCTTACACATGGCACATACATCCCTGCTTACACATGGCACATCCTCCCCTGCTAACACATGGCATGGCTGCCCCTGCTTATACGTGGTATGCCCACCCCCGCTTACACATGGCACGGCCGCCCCTACTTACACATGGAACATACACCCCTGCTTGCACATGGCACATTTGCCACTGCTTACAGATGGCATGTCTGCCCCTGCTTACACATGGCATGTCTGCCCCTGCTTACACATGGAACATCTGCCTCTGTGCACACATGGAACATCTGCCTCTGTGCACACATGGTATGTATACCCCGGCTTATACATGGCACATCCACCTCTGTTTACACATGGTATGTTCCTCCTGCTTGCATTGGTCAACAAAGAGAGGGTAAGCCATGCCACAGCCTATGTCTCCCACATTTAGGGATGAGCTGCACATTGGGACTGAATTTTTCTTGTTGCCCAGCTAACAGCTGAATAGCTAGGTGGGGGCTAGGGTTGCCACATCATCCCTTTAATCCAGGACACATATTAATTACACAGGTTATGTGGCTGATTAAGGTGGTAATTAAACTCATTTGTTGTCTTATCTGCATTAATTTAGCCTCAGAGCAACCTGTGCAATTCATATGTGTCCTGGATTAAAGGGATGATGTGGCAACCCTAGTGGGAACGAGTCACTGGTTGTTAGAATGCTGTCAGCCTCTGGCTCCGTAACAACCAGGAGCCCAGAGCAGGAAGCTCTATCTTTTAGAATTAGTAGTAATATCTTTGCTAAAAGTTTCACTTCCAAAAATTCCTGTGTAGGTCTATGAAGGAGGCATTTTGCTTTTGGCCTTGGATGAAAGATCACCAGAACCTGTAGGCTTTCTGTGTTTTTTTTTGGCTTTTTTTCCCACAGTGCCAGCTTTGCAGCATCACATTGAAGAGGGCTGAGGGCTGCTTTGGTGGGCGCCTTTTTTGGCCAGGGTGCCAGCTTGGAAAACCCCAAGTTCAAGAAGGTCAAGGGCTCCAAAGGTGGGTGCCTACAACCCAACCACACTGAATGCGCCCAATCTTGTCTGATCATGGAGACTAGGCAGAGTTGGGCCTGGATAGTACTTGGATGGCAGACCACTGGGGAATGCCAGGTGCTGTTTTTTGGCCAAGGTGCTAGCTTGGCAGCCTTAAGTTCAAGTAGGTTGAGGGCCCCAATGGTGGGCGCCTATGGCCACATCGCCATGAATGCCCTCAATCTCTTCTAAAATCAGAGGCTAAGTAGGGTCAGGCATGGTTAGTACTTGAATGGGAAACCACCTGGGAATACCAGGTTTTGTAGGCTTTTTGTTTTTTGTTGCCTTTTTTGGCCAAGGAGCTAGCTTTTAGGTCCCAAGTTCAAGAAGGTTGGGGGCTCCAATGGTGTGTGCCTACGGCCACATCATTCTGAATGCGCCCAAACTCAAATGATCATGGAGGCTAAGCGGTGTTGGGCCTGGTTGGTACTTGGATGGGAGACCGCTTGGGATTACCAGATTTTGTAGGTTTTTTGTTTTTATTTGTGAGCCTTTCTGACCAAGAAGTTAGCTTGTAGGTCCCAAGTTCAAGAAGGCTGGGGGCTTAAATGGTGAGCATCTATGGCAACATCACCCTGAATGCGCCTGATCTCGGAGAATAAGCAGGGTCGGGACTGATAAGTACTTGGTTGGGAGACTGCCTAGGAATACCAGGTGTTGTAGGCTTTTTGGTTTTCATTGGCTTTTTTGGCCAAGGTGCCAGCTTGAAAATTGATGGCTCGAATAGTGGGTGCCTGCAGCCACATCACCTGGAATATGCCCGATCTCGTCTGACCTCAGAGGCAAAGCAGGGTCAGGCTTGTTGCATGAATATTTGATTCGGACCTTCTCCCTTTTGGCCGGATCACGCCATGGCCTGCCTTGTCTCCGGATTGCATTGTGGAATGTTGGAGATACTTAGCACTTCATAAAGAGTTTTTATTGGGCACTGTCTGTAGACAGAAGTTGGCGGGATGTTGGATAATTCCATAATCTTGACGATGAACGGTTCCTGGAGAATTATACGGCCCGGGGGAGAGCGATAAGCCATGTAGAGCAGCGAGTTACGGTGACCTTTCTTTATTCTTTGAAAACCACCAGCTTCAGGAGGAATCAGCGGCCTCATAAATCACCGTCACTCACCGGCTTGTAGGGAAGAAGGAACGTCGGAGGGTTTCGGCACATTTATCATTGTTTGGGGAATTCTGACATGTTTTTCTCCAATGAATTCAAAAAAAGGAACTTTTTCTGAGAAGCTTATCGGTGTTGAGACAAACCAGTGTGTGCGGGGGGGGATGGGGTATGTTGTTTTTTTTGGGGGGGACCAGAATACTTTATCGCATTATATTCTAGGAACACCGAGCTTGGCAGGTGGATACAAGGAAAGGAAATGGAATATCCGGCCAGATACTTGAAACAACATTCAAAGCTCTTATGTACTCATATTGATTAGATTATTGATCTGATTTCTATAAAATAAGGTCCAGATGGGTCACAAGGTGATGAGAGCCGCTGTACTTCATTATAAAACCTCATAATATCCCCTGCAGGATCCGGCAGTATTCCCAGCAACCCCGTCAGGAATTTACCGGTACAGCCAACACATATATTGTATTATGGATGGGTCAGCATGGCTGTGTGGGCTGGATAGAGAGATGAAGGTCAAGACTGTGGGTGGGTGCTGCTTATCTACTTAGCAATGTACAACATCTTTCTATATTTTGCTCCCCCCCCCCTTCATGAAACTAAAAAAGAACCCTCCATTTTTCATTACATACCATATTTTACTCCCGGTGAGGTCATCACTGGATCTCTGTGCTACTCTATGCAATGCAGGTAGATCATGGCTGGCGGGAGGGGCCGGCAGGGTGCTGTACATAGCTTCCTGAAAACATCCCAGCCCCCCAGCCTCCCTATTCCTCCCCAGAGCCCTCAGTCCTGATGCAAGCAGTGGGAGGAGTTATGCAAATATCAAAATGGCTTGATGAGTGGGTGTCAGTCTGGAGGAGTGATGCTGAGAGGCCTTGATTGACAGATTTGGAATCCAATGAAAGGGGCGTGGCCAGGGGCAGTCAGTTTGGGCAGAAAAGGGATAGAAGATGTTGGACAACCTTCAGACGATAAATGAGGTGGGCTCTGTGACAGACCCAGCCAGGACAGGGGCTTTTGGAGAGGAATGCAGGGTGGCCTCTTGCCTACTGACTATGGGCCCCCTGGCTTTTAAGGGAACACTAGTCTTTGGGAGGTGTACCTGGGGGACTGGGGACTGGGGGAATTGCTTTGGATTCGGGACACACAGACTCTGGGAATCTAAGCCCGGGATCCATATTTGGGGCCTCTTTGCCCATAAACAGCAATGACTGGTTTAGATTGTGAGATTTAGAGGAGATGTTAATATCATCAGCTCAAAGCCTCACAATCTAAAGCAGTCATTGCTGGTTATGGGCATAGAGGCCCCAAATATGGATTCCGGGCCTAGATTCCCAGAGCCTGTGTGTTTCGGGGAGACATTCCCGAATCCAAAGCAAGGGTCCTCCAGGTACACACCTCCAAAAGAGTAGTGTTCCCTTAAAAGCCAGGGCCCATAGTCAGCAGGCAAAAGGCCACCCTGCAGTCCTCTACAAAGCCCCTGTCCTGGCTGGGTCTGTCACAGAGCCCACCTCATTTATTGTCTGAAGGTTGTCCAACATCTTCTATTTCGTTCCTCCCCAACCTGACTGTCCCTGGCCCCGACCCATTCATTGGATTTCAAATCTGCGAGAGACCCCTGGCCAGCTCTTCAGAACTCTTTGGTTCTCATTTGACCACCACGCCTTAGACCAGGGTTTCTCAACCAGGGTTCCATGGAACCCCAGTGTTCCTCCAGGGGTTCCTTGAGCAATGGTCAATTTCTACCTCTCAGATAAATTCCCAATGATACCATTGATCTTTTTAGCTATCTGTAAGGGAGTAATTCTTCCCAATGACCACAAGTGTAAGGAGCATTCTTCCCATTGACCATCATACTAATGTATCATGAGTTGTAGATTTTTAATTTTTAGCAGGGGTCTCCCAAGACCGGAGAATTATTTCAAGGGTTCCTCAGTGTTGAAAAGGTTGAGAAAGGCTGCCTTAGACCATAGAAAGTAGAGAGGACATAGACCAGAAACAATGAACCAGAGCTATACAGTGCCTTGAAAAAGTATTCATACCCCTTGAAATTTCCCACATGTTGTCACGTTACACCCAAAAATGTAAATGTATTTTATTGGGATTTTATGTAATAGATACGGGAGGTGATTAGAGGCTGCGGATATGATACAGGTAGTCAGAGGCTGCGGACATTGCACAGGAGGTGGTCAGAGGCTGCGGACATGGCACAAGAGGTGGTCAGAGGCTGCAGACATGGCACAAGAGGCGGTCAGAGGCTGCGGACATGGCACAAGAGGTGGTCAGAGACTGTGGACATGGCACAAGAGGTGGTCAGAGGCTGTGGACATGGCACAAGAGGTGGTCAGAGACTGCGGACATGGCACAAGAGGTGGTCAGAGGCTGTGGACATGGCACAAGAGGTGGTCAGAGACTGCGGACATGGCACAAGAGGTGGTCAGAGGCTGTGGACACGGCACAAGAGGTGGTCAGAGGCTGCGGACATGGCATAAGAGGTGGTAAGAGGCTGCAGACATGGTACAAGAGGTGGTCAAAGGCCACAGACATGGTACAAGAGGTGGTCAGAGACTGCGGACATGGCACAAGAGGTGGTCAGAGGCTGCGGACATGGCACAAGAGGTGGTCAGAGGCTGCGGACATGGCATAAGAGGTGGTAAGAGGCTGCAGACATGGTACAAGAGGTGGTCAAAGGCCACAGACATGGTACAAGAGGTGGTCAGAGACTGCGGACATGGTACAGCTGTTATTGCAGAGAAAGGCGGTTCTACAAAGTATTGACTCCGGGGGGCACCATACAAATGCCCCCCACACTTTTCACAGATTTATTGGGATCATTTATCATTTTCCTTACACTTCACAATTATGAGGCACTTTGTGTCGTCTATCAGATAAAATCCCAATAAAATACATTTACGTTTTTGGTTGTCACATGACAAAATGTGGGGAATTTCAAGGGGTATGAATACTTTTTCAAGGCACTGTCGCTGCACTGCTGCTATTCATAGGTACATGCAGAGCTTCCCCCCAACTGCACAACGCAAACCTAATGAGGGTCACCAAGGGTTATTGAGGGTTATTCTGCCCCAATACCCTCAACGCAAACATCGATCACAAGTTACGGAACTTTCTGGCTACTGTAACTTATGCCATCAAGTCAGCCGCGTTGTATTACAACCTACACACCACCCCTACTTACGTATCTACAGACTAGGTGGAGGAATTTCCATGGCTGAGTTATTCCTCACACAGGAATAGAAGGACAAATGAAAGAATGTAAAGGTTGTCTTGGAATGCCGCTCATGTATAGACGGGTGACACCTGCAATCAGTGGAAGGCAAGCGTTCTCTGAAGTAATCAGACAATGATATGCAGATGGAGGATCCTTATTTACATAACGCAGTTTATTTTTTTTATCCTCTGTTGTAATTTGAGCTGATCGAGACGAGGACAAAAGTGTCAAAATATATCAGATAGAAAATACAGCTCCTGGGTCTTCATCGGGAAGAGCCGCCATGTAAATAAGACTCTACTTTTCTCATAAATTTCCAGCAGATAGGTGCGTGTGCTTTGTGTCATCAAACAATGCAGCGGAGGTGTCGGTGCTGCGGATGGGCCTAGCTTCAAGATCGCCTTAAACAAAAAAAAGACTAGGCCAAAAATGACAGTATGCTTAACTTTAAGGCGATATCATTTTACTTTGCCACCAAGCTACTATTATCCCAGTGTAGACTGTACCATGTGTCCATCAGGAAGCTATACGATGAAACCCGGGCAGAATGCCCATCTGTCAAGAAACAACTGTTGCCCCTGGAGTTCGGGTCTGGAAGCCTGTGCACGCCGGCATTGGTGCCAAACGGCCCATTTAAGCGGACAGCACCATGCAGCCAGTGCTGTCCGTTCTACAGTATTACCCGTGTCCTCAGCAGTGTGTTTATCTGAGTTCCTGTGACCCCGGCTTGTCTCCTGTTCCTGCTTGTCTTCTGCCTGCACCGACCCCGGCTTGTCTATGACCACTCTTCAGTCACCTCGCTTCCAGCCTGTTAACCACCCTGCCTGCACCCGACCATTCTCTTGCCTGCTCCATTTGTACCACACTGCCCGCCTGTTGCCAACCCGGACTGTACCACTATGCTACCTTCCAAGCACAAGCTCCGGAGGAACCCTCCACGATTGCACCAATACTCATCCAAGCCCTCGTGCCTCCATGCACTCTTGAGCTCCCTGTCTACACTACCAGGGGTTCCGGAATCAGGGTCGTAAGAGAGGTTGCTCCCTGCATAAGCCAGACTCCACCACCAGGTGCGTGAGAGTGTCCACCATACCCTCACCAGCCACTTTATTAGGTCCATGTAACATTAATGTAACGTGTAAGATAGTTTGCCGTAGCGTGATGTGATTTATAGAAATAGTATAATTGTGGATGTAGTTTAATTCTGTGATATTAGATATGCAGTTAGCAGCCATGCACACAAATGTTCCTTCATTAACATTCAAATAGGACCAAAGTCAGCTAAGGATCCAGGTGACACCGAGGCACTAATAAGTGTTCCCAATCAGAGTAATCACAGCTTGTCACCTTCCTTGAGCTTCAAACAGGAGTTCTAGCCTCCCTGGCTGCAGGAACCGCAGGGGGGGATCTGCTAGGTCCCACAAAGTCTATAAGCTTTGAGTAGAGTCAACAGATCAAAGGAATATATTTCATCTCTCATAAGAGCTGAAATATTAGCGGCAGAGAGATGAAAATAATTCCTTTGGATCGTATGGTTGATAAGTTACCAGCACATATCACTCTATATTTGTAGCTGGTTTTGGGTCTCAGGAAAACACACAAAACCGTTAGGTGGCGCTAGGCTGCGGCAGGTAGATCATGTTTGGCACTGTCGCGAACGGGAAAAGGCGCTGGTTTTGGAGATCCTAGCCATGATCCAGTGGTCAGCGCCGTTCTGATCCAGTTTGACATTAGTCGTTTCGGAACATGAAACATCCTGTGGGCTGGGACGGGAACACCCCCCCAGGGTTCACATCCATATTCCAATAAATTGGGGGGGTCTCATTGTTCCAAGGGTCCCCTCTACGAAGTCAATTCTAAACTGAGAGGGTTCCACCCATTCTAGACTTACTTCTGTCCAGGGATAGACTGCGGTAACGTAACGTTTATTTCTGTTTTTATTCCCTTTTATTTTCATAGCAAATTGCCCATTTGTATGGATTGTCTGCTTATCTTTTTGTGTTTTTTGTAACTTTTTTTTTTCTTTGTATACATTTTATGCACTGCCCATTTTCGGGATATTAAATGTTAAAATGAATAAGTGACTTCTGTGTACTAAGCTAGGACTCACATCTCTAGGGAGATTGTTGTATTTTAGTGCCTAAATACTCGGTTTAAGCTACGTGCCAATCGGTGTGCAATTGCTCTGTGTGTGGGCAGATTGCATGCAGATTGTAAACTAACAGATCTGCCAGATGGAGGTCTGTGTGTGTGTGTGGTGGCTCAGCAGACCAATCCGAGGATAAACGGCCGAGTGGTGGCAGGCTATCGGTTAGTGTGGGTCTGGGGACAGTGGGAAGAGTGATTAGCACCGGGGTTTTAGCTTGTAGGACAGCTAGAGAAACCCTAGAAGTGTGATAATTGCTAGACTGCTCCCCAACCCTTAGCACCAGATTGTATGTAAGATTCCTAACTGCCTGTGTGTGGTCAGCCAGCTGGATTGGAGGGAAGAGATTTCCCTCCATAGAGACAGGATAGCATCAGGCAAAAGTGCTCTATTGGATGAGATGTGGGGAGTGTGGAGGCCATTGGAGTGCAGGGACCTCATTGTCCAGTGGTGAGATGATTGGTGCTTTGTCCTGCTGGGAGGAGCCATCAGAAGATGCGGGCACCGCAGTCATAAAGGGGTGGTCAGCAACAATACTCAGGAAGGCTGTGGCATTTAAACCATGTTCAATTGGTACTAAGGGGCCCAAAGTGTGCCCATCCCCCACACCATTACACCCCCCACCACCACCAGCCTGACCCGGTGATACAAGGCAGGATGGACCCATGCGCCAAATTCTGACCCCACCATCTGAATGTCGCAGCTGAAATGCAGACTCCTCAGACCAGGCAACGTTTCTCCAATCTTCTATGGTCCAATGTTGGTGATCCTGCCAACTGTAGCCTCAGTTCCCTGTTCTTAGCTGACAGGAAAGGCACCCGGTGTGGTCTTCTGCTGCTGCAGTCCATCCGCTTCAAGGCTCGATGTGTTGTGCGTTCAGAGATGGTATTCTGCACACCTTGGGTGTAACGAGGGGTTATTTGAGTTACTGTTGTCTTTCTATCATCTGGGACCAGTCTGCCCATTCTGACCTCTGACATCAACAAGGTATTTTCTGTCACACAACTGTCGCTCACTGGATATTTTCTCCTTTTCCCACCATTCTCTGTAATCCCGAGAGATGGTTGTGTGTGAGAATCCCAGAAATACTAAGACTAGCCCATCTGACACCAACAATCCCAGAAATACTCAGACCGGCCCGTTTGCTACCAACAATCCCAGAAATACTCAGACCGGCCCGTCTGACACCAACAATCCCAGAAATACTCAGACCGGCCATTCTGACACCAACAATCCCAGAAATACTCAGACCGGTCCGTCTGCCACCAACAATCCCAGAAATACTCAGACCGGCCCGTCTGCTACCAACAATCCCAGAAATACTCAGACCGGCCCGTCTGCCACCAACAATCCCAGAAATACTCAGACCGGCCATTCTGACACCAACAATCCCAGAAATACTCAGACCGGCCCGTCTGCCACCAACAATCCCAGAAATACTCAGACCGGCCATTTTGACACCAACAATCCCAGAAATACTCAGACCGGCCCGTCTGCCACCAACAATCCCAGAAATACTCAGACCGGCCAGT
>BLSH010460270.1:0-13530 GCA_018402905.1 Glandirana rugosa | reverse complement strand
CTGGACTGGCAGCCGGCTCAGCCTCTCAGGGAGCCGCTGAGAGCCTAAGCTGGCTGCTCCCACCTCCTCCATAGCTCAGCGCTCCAGTGAGCATGGGGGGGGCAAAGAAGAGCACTGTTGACTGACAGTCAACAGCTCTCTGCTCAGGTAGCTGTGAGAACCAAGTGATCAGCTGTGTTAGATCACTCGGTTCTCAGTGTTAGAGGTGCCGAGGGACTGATGCATCTCTTTTAAGTGTCAGGAACTACAGACCTACTATAAGAGGCTATCGGAAACTATAGATGTGCTATAAGGCACTGTCAGAATACAGACATGTCTGCCCCAATATCACAGTACCACTAAAAATCGCAGATTGCCGCCATTACTTGTAAAAAAAAAAAAAAAAAATAATAAAAACCCAAAAAAATGAATTCTCATCATCCGTAAACGCGACTACTTTTGCGCAAACCAATCAATAAATGCCGATTGCGACTTTTTTTATCGCAAATATGAGGAAGGATATAAATCAGCCAAAACTGATGAAAAAAAATGTTTTTTTGTAATTTTTTTTTGGATTTGTATTTTAGCAAAAAGTAAGAAATTTGGGTTTTTTTGCAAAATTGTCACTCTTCTTTTGTTTATAGCGGCGATCAGAAAAGACGCAGCGATGATCAAATACCACCAAAAGAGAGCTCTATTTGTGGGAAAAAAAGGACCCAAATTTTGTTTGGGTACAACGTCGCACGACCGCGCAATTGTCAGTTAAAGCGACGCAGCGCCGAATCGCAAAAAGGGCTCTGGTCCTAAAGTGTGAATTCCTTCCGGGGCTGAAGTGGTTAATCCAGCCTGTGCTGATTGCTGCCAGGAGAACTACCCGGAGAGCTATTCCAGTTTCTCTGTCCGTTGTGATCAACCGCCGTACGGTCCACCACCGCCCGCTTCCTTGTGTTACCCATAAGTTATATTTGAGATTTAATATCTCTTCATAGATGATATGGGTTAAATGAAAGTTCTTTGATCCTAAGTGAAGGCTTCAACACAACAATATCATTTTATTAGTAAATAGTATAGAGATCTAAAGAATCTACAGCAAACTATCTATTTTATCTTGCATATGAAGAAACACATAGGTTATTAAACTATAGGAATTAGGTTATATTCCTTACAACAAACATAAATAAACAGTCAAACCCCTAACATATAAGTCCATCAAATAGAACATAGTTACCATGCTGCTGCACACGGCAGCCCCATTCGGATGGCTATCATTCCAAAAAGAGAGCGTTTCCTCCCCTCTAGTCTGGGAAAAGCTTTTTACATAAAGGCGTAGTAAGATATTACCTCTAATATATATATATATATATATATATATTCATAATTACAATATTTTACAACTGTTAATGGAGATTTCACATAAACTCCTAAGGCGGCACTTGCCTGGTCCCGGGAGTGAGGGTTTTCAGCAGGCATGCAGTGTGTAGCCAGAAGACTGTGCGGCGATGGGACACGGAGGACCGCTGTTGCTGCTGCATAAACACCGGATGGAGCTGATGGAGCAATCCCACAGAGTTAAGTAGAGCTTCCCTCTGCAGAGGGGCCTTGGAGGTACGTGTCTGTTCAGACCTACTGATCTTGGATATACTGTATTGTATGGTTATATGAAGAAAAATAGGTCTGATCTGCAAAATTATTCAGGTCCCCTAAAATCCTAAAATATTTGAGACTCTAGTTGAATTAGAATCTGCTTTGACCTAATGCACAAGACAGTTCTATACTTTAGGGGTACATAGGCATATGTAGCCTCTATTGTAGTAAGGTCATATAACTTAGAATTATCTTTTCTCTCACTGTATTCTTTAGAGACTCCATAGACCAAAAAAATGAATCAGCAACCTATAAGCTATGAGCTCTCATAGATAGGGCAGGTATAG
The DNA here is from genome assembly GCA_018402905.1 of Glandirana rugosa. Lineage (NCBI taxonomy): Eukaryota > Metazoa > Chordata > Amphibia > Anura > Ranidae > Glandirana > Glandirana rugosa. Next base: position 11,620 of record BLSH010460270.1, on the reverse strand, counting down.
CTGTATAGAATTTAATATAAAAAAAATTGTCATATTAGTTCACAACGGATGCTCCTCGTGCTTTCTTCCTTTCATTTTTACCCCTCCTTTTTTTTTCTCCCCATCCCTACCTCTGTAGAATCTTCATGTTCCCTGTCCCTCCCCAACCCTACTTCTTCCCGTTTTGGGGTCTAGGCACCATCACACCCGGGCGTTGGTGCTCACGCCTGGTTGATCGTGATGACAGATTCCTGCTGGGTCCACAGCAAATTTTGTTTTTGCGTGGTGTAGCATTGGCTACAAAACCCTTTCCCTCCTTTTTTTTTCTTTTCTCTTGTATTTTTTCTGTCAATGTCAGGTTTTACCTGGCTCAGAAGTTTATTAAAGTAGTTTGAGTGTTAATATGGCAAATGTTCAAATAACGACATTTAATATCAGAGGCTTAAATATCCCAGGAAAGCGGCATCAGATTCTAAGGGGATTGAGACCCCTAGATTGCTCTATAGTTTTTTTTTTTTTACAAGAGACACATCTTGCTCAACATACATCTATTGGTTTACACTCTACCTTTTTCCCTAGTGGGTACCATAGCTTTTCTGATACCAAGAGGGCTAAAGAAGTAGCTATTGGTATGCATATACATTTTCAATTCACCTTGGACAAGTAATTACAGGACGAAATATGACGATAGATACATTTCAAATATTGATAGAGCAAGATCTTATAACATTAGGAGAACATATTAAAAAGGCATCAACATTTCATAATGACAATTTAACAAAAGCAGAAAGACAGGCATTAAGGATATTAAAAAGACACAAGGACATAGCGGTAAAAAGGGCAGATAAAGGTGGATCAATTGTTATACTCCACTCAGAAGACTACAAAATGGAGGCATTATGTCAGTTAAATGACTCTTCAACATATAGAATGCTTGAAAATAATCCTACAGTTGAGTTTGAAAAACCGCTGATCCACCTTTTGGATGAAGGTATTGACCTAGGGGTGTTAAATAAAAATGGCTGAATATCTTTTTGTTCCTAACCCAGTGATCCCAATTTTTCACCACTTGCCAAAAATACATAAGGACATAGCACCATTACCGGGGAGCCCAATAGTGGCAGGAATTGGGTCTATGTTTGAAAGATTGGGTCACTGGGTGGATCAGTTTCTGCAACCCCTGGTCTCAAGATTGCCAGGATTTATAAAAGATACTACTGCAGTTTTGATAGGAGTGCAGGATCTTATATGGATGAAAGACTATGTATGGGTGACTATGGACATCAAGTCTTTATACTCCTGTATTCCCCATACTTTAGCCCTAGAAGCGTTAAGACACCACCTAACAACATATAGTACATACAGTGAAGAGTTAAAAGAGTTCATCATAAGGGTGGTAGACTACCTTCTTAAACACAACTATTTTGCTCTTGTTGACCACTTTTACCTACAATGCAAAGGAGCCTCTATGGGAGCAAAATTATCCACTTTGCTAGTCAATATATATATGGGATGGTGGGAGGAGAATTACTGTATCTCACATAAGTGAGTACACCCCTCAAATTTTTGTAAATATTTTATTATATCTTTTCATGTGACAACACTGAAGAAATGACACTTTGCTACAATGTAAAGTAGTGAGTGTACAGCTTGTATAACAGTGTAAATATGGAGGAAATACGTCTTCATTTTTCTTCCATGGTATGGAAAAAAATTGAACTCCCCTACGGGGGGAGATGTCCACCGAAAGTTACTACAACGTGAAGTTTGGTGGATATTTAATTTACAAACTAGAGTTCCCAAAGGAATGAATAATAGATATGTTGTTGATCTTTTCCTAAAATAAAATTAAAATAAATACGCCTTTTTCTCACTATATAATAAGCAGTGATATCTAAGCAATCTCCCCTTTTCCCCTTAAACAAATACTCTATGGTCCTTTTGTTTTAGGCGCTTTACATCTTCTCATTTTAGTCACATCTTTTCATGTGTGCGGTGTATCGCATTCGAGTTAGCAATACATGTGAAGATGAGTAACAATAGTAATTGTAACCATTTGCACGAAGGGTTTAATTATCTCTCAAAATGGAATTAATGTTTATAAGATAAGGTAGAAAGTAATAGGTGATGAACCAATGGATAAAGATATGATAAAGGAGAGAGATGAATATAAATGTTTTTTTCCTAAAATAAAATAAAATAAACATTTCTCTCTTCTATAATGTAATAGGCAATGGTATCGCATCGGCCTCTCCCTCCCCTTAGGCGAATGCCTTTTGGTTTTTGTGCTTCAGGTTGCAGAACAGGTATATGGTTCCTCCCGGTTTTAGGTAAAGTGTTCTAAACAGTTTCCAGATGTTTGCAGAACAGGTATATGGTTCCTCCCGGTTTTAGGTAAAGTGTTCTAAACAGTTTCCAGATGTTTGCAGAACAGGGATATGGTTCCTCCCGGTTTTAGGTAGTGTTCTATGTCCAGATGTTTGCAGAACAGGTATATGGTTCCTCCCGGTTTTATTTAAAGTGACACACACAGTTTCCAGATGTTTGCTGAACAGTAGTTCAGTTAGTCCCGGTTTTATTTAAAGTGACACACACAGTTTCCAAATGTTTGCAGAACAGTGATATGGGTTCTCCCGGCTTATTTATACTTTTTTGGCACAGTTTGAAGATGATTTTAGAACAGTTATATGGCTTCTACCATTAATTAATACTTTTCAGACCCAGTTTGAAGATGGTCCACATCCACCTCCATTTTTGATTTTTTTGTTTTGATTTTTTAAAAAATGCTTTTAGTTATTTCCCTGTCCCCATTTCTTTGTAGGGCACTTGTCCCACCCTTACCCCCATTTCCTTCCTTTTGCAAACCTCTAGAACTTTCCAGGACTATTTTACAGCCATTTTTGTGCCTAAAAGTTCGGGTCCCCATTGATTTCAATGGGGTTCGGGGTCCGGGACAAAGTTTGGGTTCTGTCTGGACCCGGACTTTGTCCCGAAGTTCGGCCGAACCAGCAGAACCCGGACTTCCAGAAGTTCGCTCAACTCTAGTCATCCGCCTTCATTGCTAAAATAAGGACAACATCGGGGGTGGCCCATTCGTCCCCACACATTGCACAAGTTTTCCACAAGTGACAGGCTCTACCCACTGTTACCAAGATGGATAGACCCTGATCAAACGGGATTCATCCCAGGTCGCAAAGCTAGAGATAATTCACTTCAAACTTTATTAATTATTTCATATGTCAGATGTTGTTCCCAGCCCACCCTGTTATTATCTTTAGAAGCTGAAAAGGCATTTGACAGGGTGGACTGGGAATTGGCTCCAAAATGATAGAAAGTAGAATATCAGCATCATATGACTCACCCACGGTGCAAATAAGGATTAACGGAGTGCTAAGCGACCTGTTTACATTATATAATGGAACCCTTCAGGGGTGCCCCCTATCCCTACTATTTATTTTGTTTTTGAAACCCTTTCTTCAAACAATTAGATCTGTTTCTGATATCCATGGGGTGAAGGTGAAAGGGAAGGAACACAAACTAGCTGCTTACGCGGACAATATTTTATTCTTTGTGCAGCAACCTAGAATTCCCTTACCCAACCTTATGGTCGCCTTACATTCCTTCCAAGTGTTATCTAATTACAAAATCAACATGGCTAAGTCCCAATTTCTAAACATTACTATTCCAGCCAATGAGATCCCAAAGTTTAAAGCGGCTTTCCCCTTTCTATGGCAGCCAGTTAGTTTACGATATCTGGGTGTCAACCTGACTGCCCATCTGTCAGACTTATTCCGGCAAAATTATCTTCCCTTGTAAAACGCCATTAAGATAGATTTGAGCAGGTGGTCTGCAAAGTATTACTCATGGCTGGGCAAAATAAACGTTATTAAGATGAATATTTTGCCTCGCATTCTGTTTTTTTTTTCAAATGATCCCAATGGGGGTCCCCATAGGATTTTTCTCTAGCTTACATACACTTATTTCACATTATATATGGAAAAGCAAGCGGGGCGAGAGTCTCCCGAGACATTCTATACAGACCTAAGCAACTGGGTGGGCTGGCTATGCCTAACTTTAAACTATATTATTATGCAGTTGTGTTAAAGCAGATTGCAGAATGGAAACAACTTGGTGACAAAAAAATTGGGTACATGTGGAATCAGCTTTGGCAGACAAAGACTTGTCTGTAGTTCCTTGGCTCCCATGTAAATGCAGGGGTTGTCATCTTTAGCATCCCCCCTGACTTTATCTACCCTATCTATATGGGGGTCATTACACTTTCGATATTCCTGGAAGTTTAACTCCCCACTAATGCCCCTTTTAGGTCACAGCTATTTCCTGCCAGGACTGCTAAATAAAGGGTTTAAGTGCTGGTTTGGAGAGAGGTAGTCTCAGCTACACCAAATTATTGAGAAAAACAAATTAAAACCCTTACAAACTCTTTTTCGTGGTAACACCAGGCCTAATAATATGGATCAGTGGCGTTATGACAACTTTCCCATTTTGCGCATAATCTACCACAACCGTTCCACTTACTGTCTGAATTGAATCAGGTTGAAAAAGTATTAAATCTAGAAACTCACCCCCCCCCCCCCATACACTGTATATCATTATTCTATAAAGACTTATTAGCCTTCAATGGTCCTCGCTATCCTGGCTACATAGCTAGCTGGGAAAAAGATTTGCATACAAGTATTTCTAATGAGCATTAAGACAAAATATTGCAGTTAACCCATGTGTCCTCTATTTCCTACAAAATAGTGGAAGCAAATTATAAACTCCTCATTCGTTGGTATTATACCCCAAATAAACTACATGCAATGTCATATACGGTTTTTGCCCTTATATTGGAGGAACTGCAGTGGCATAGTAACGCATGGACACATTTGGCGGACATGCCCCTCTATATGGGAGTACTGGAAGAAGGTTGTTGAAGGTTGTTGAGATAACTTCAATTATACAGAAAGAGGAAATGAAGCTTGAACCCTGGTCCATACTATTTCACTGCATAGCAGGGTCAGGAGGCAGATAAAGGAACTCAATAACTCCGCATTTATTCTTTGATACCCCTAATTTGGAAACAACACACTGTACCCACTATAGTCCAATGGCTATTAAAAATAGATTAAATATATTTGCTAGAAGAGCTAACCAATGTAGTTAGAGACACTGCTGTGAAACACACTAAAACCTGGGCATGTTGGCATGAATTTAAATCCTCTGATATGTATACTAACATAGTTAGAAGCATATAAGGGCCTTATGATTTCCATCAGCACCTCGAAGAATAGAATAGGGTACATTGACCCACAGTATTATAAAAGCCACAAATGTATGATTTAATCAAAATATAAGCATAGGTTCTCCCTCTTCCATTACTCTTTCTTTCTTTTTTTTCCTCTTCTTTTCTTTTTTCCCCTCTATTTTGAGGCTTGGACCTACAACATTTTGCAAAATGATACCATTTGTTGCATGAGTTGCACTTTTTGTTAAAAGCTGGAGACTTATAGCGCTCAGTAGCGTGTTCACTACCACAGTTGCTGCATTGCCTTTTGTTCTGTTGCACCACAAACACTTCTGCCTCTCTTTTTAGTCCCTTAGTGGCCCTTTCAGAATGTTCAACCAACATACATATTCTGATGGCTGATTCCAGTGTTAAATCTCTCTCCCTTAACAACTGAGCATGAACTGCATGATTGTAGATACCACATACAATCCTGTCACGTATCAGTTCATCTGTTAGTGCACCAAAATCACATTTTTTGGCCAGCAGTCTCAGTGTGGCTGCATAGGATTGTATTCCTTCATCAGGTTTCTGAGCCATCATGTTAAATGCATGTCTGTCTATTACCACATTACGTTGTGGTGAGCATATATCATGAAACTTCTTGATTAAGACATCAGGGTCCTCTCTGTCCTTATTATCTTGAAGATTAAATGACTCAAATTTATCTAGTGTATCTAAACCAACAAAATTAAGAAGAGTGAAAGCTTGTACTTTTTTTGACTTGTCTGAGAGTCCTGCTTTGCTGTACACATCCCATTCTCTTTTGAATGTCAGCCAGTTGTTAGCAATGTCATTATCAAAGATTAGAAGTTGTATGCCACAAAGATTCTGAGTCATGATGTTTCAGCGGTTCCACTTCTGACACCATGTAGCTTTTGTAGAAGCAATGATGAATAGTCAGACGGATCTTGTGAGGAGCTTGTTTTTCCAGCCATAGAGAGCCACATGTACAATGTATTTCCTCTAGTTTCACTTCATAACTTCCTACTTCCTGTTCCCACCCCCAGGTTCTAACATATCTATGTAAATACAACATGTACTTATTCCACAATGAGTAGTGTAGTACATTGCAGAGGTTCTAGCGATGCTACTGTAGTAATACAGAGGGTGCTATCTCTAAACTGTTCAGTAGTTGGGATCCAGTGAAGAGTGATGTCACTGTTCCCCAGATGATACAAGAAGGGGAAGTCCAGGAATGCTTCCCAACCTGTGCTGATCAGGAGAAAACACTGAGTGCCACACAATAACTATCATGGGGCCCCACACAACTCTTTAAAATTGGAACCATGGATCTCAATTTTTAGATGAACATTGTTACTCCTCCAGTTTTTCTCACTCTGCTGGCAATCACCACTTGCTAACACATACATAAAACAATCCTCAGTCCTGAGAAACACAAGCAGGTACTTCAGTCAATTAAAGGGTAACTCCACTTTTCTGGGGGAAAAAATAGCAAATAAGGAAAAAAATAATATAGCGTGTACAATTGCGATACAAGTCATATTGTATTTCAATGTTATTAAAAATGACCTTTCCTTTTCAATCTGCAGCCACTGTAACTTTCTATAAATACAATGTAATATGGTGACCTGGAGTTGTTCTGTACACAAAATGTGTACTGACCACTCCCCATGAACGTCATTTCCTGCTTGTGTGATTGGCTCACCAATTTTCCCAGAAGTCTGTCTAAAGTCAGATTTCAGGCATCCACTGCAACAAAAATGTCATTTTTGGTGAGATACTTCCAATAGGAACACGTCTAAAGGGATGCAGGCCCAACAGCTTTCCTCATTAGTGCTGGTAGGTTAATTGGATCCTGTCTAATTTGGCCCTAGTATGTGTTTGTATGAATGTGAGTTAGCGACCATAGATTGTAAACTCCTTGAGGGTAGGATCTGATGTGAATGTACAATGTATATGTAAAGCGCTGCGTAAATTGACGGCGCTATATAAGTACCTGAAATAAATAAAATAAATAAATTAGACCCACTCAGTGCAGATGCACAGAGGAACATACAGGGTTTTATTCAGAATAACAAAAGGTTGGAATCTGCAACAAAGGTTGTTATAATCCCTGCAATGTACATAGACCACCCAGAGGGGAATGTTTTTTTTTCAACAAAAGTGATGTTACGCTTTAATATAAAAAGTATATCAGTGTTAAAAGTAGAACATTACACAGACATATAGACAGTGATAAAGATATGCTTCAAAATCCAAAACTTGCTGTTAAAACGGAACAAAATGTGCCTAGAAAACACTAGGAGGTAGAGCTTTTTGGCAGAAGAGGCATGCAAAATTTCTTCTGCCAAAAAAAAGAAAAATAGAAAAAACAGAATTAGACTTACCAGTAACTCAATTTCCAGGACCCTTTCTGGACAGCACAGGAGACATACACTCGCCAGGCACTTTGTTAGTACCAGACTGGACCCCTTTTGCCTTAAAGCGGTTGTCTACCCTTTAGACAGATTTTACCTGAATATTTTAACTGAATATCTCCTAAACCTGTACAGTTTAGGAGATATTCCCCCTCCAAACAGCTGCGGAGACACTGCGCATGCGATGTATATGTCCCAGCGCATGCTCCATGAGGTCCCAGCAAAGGCCCGGCGCATAGCACTGGACCTTGCCGGAAAGACGGGCATGCATGGGAGAAGCAAGATCTGAGGGAAGATGTCCTCAGAGGGGACCAAGCAGCCCGGTCGGATCTTCGTTTCAAGGTGATTATTTCATAATGAGCTAGTATGCGGTGCATACTAGCTCATTATGCTATTGTCTTGCAGGTTTTTTACACAAGGTAGACAACCTCTTTAATTCTCCATGGCATAGATTCAACAAGGTGTTGGAAACATTCCTCGGAGATTTTGGTCGATATTGACATGATAGCATCACGCACTTGCTGCAGATTTGTTGGCTGCACATCCATGATGCAAATCTCCCGTTCCACCACATCCCAAAGGTACTTTATTGGATTGAGATCTGGTGACTGTGGAGGCCATTGGAGTACAGTGACCTCATTGTCATGTTCAAGAAACTAGTGGTGAGATGGTTTGAGCTTTATGACCTGGTGTATTATCCTGCTGGCAGTAGCCAATAAGAAGATGGGTACACTGTAGTCATAAAGAGATGGACATGGTCAGCAACGATACTCAGGTAGGCCATGGCATTGGAATGATGCTCAGTTGGTACTAAGGGGCCCAAAGTGTGCCAAGAAAATATCCCCCACACCATTACACCACCACTAGCAGCCTAAACCGTTGATACAAGGCAGGATGGATCCAGGCTTTCCTGTTTAAGCCAAATTCTGACGCTACTATCTGAATGTTGCAGCTAAAATTGAGACTCATCAGACCAGGCAACATTTTTTCATTCTTCTATTGTCCAATTTTGGCGAGCCTTTCATTCTTCTATTGTCCAATTTTGGTGAGCCTGTGCGAATTGTAGCCTTAGCTTCCTGTTCATAGCGGACAGGAGTGCCACCTGGTGTTGTCTTCTGCTGCTGCAGTCCATCTGCTTATAGATTCAATGTTTTGTACATTCAGAGATGGTATTCTGCATACCTTGGTTGTAACAAGTTGTTTTCTGAATTACTGTTGCCTTTCTACCATCTGGAACCAGTCTGCCTATTCTCCTTTGACCTCTGACATCAACAAGGCATTTCGTCCAAACAACTTTGGCTCACTGGATATTTTCTCTTTTATGGACTCTGTAAACCCCAGAGATGGTTGTGCTTGAAAATCCCACTAGATCAGCAGTTTTTGAAATACTCAGACCAGCCCATCTGACTCCAAAAACCATGCCACGTTCAAAGTCACTTAAATCCCCATTCTGATGTTTGGTTTGAACTTCAGCAAGTCATCTTCACCACGTCTAGATGCCTAAATGCTCTTAATTGCTGCCATGTGATTGGCTGATTACCAATATGTGTTACCTAGCAATTGTAAAGAAGTAGAACTATGGATGGGACTTTAAGGCACCAATAACCATAAACCAATTACAGTATCTCACAAAAGTGAGTACACCCCTCACATTTTTGTAAATATTTTATTATATCTTTTCATGTGACAACACTGAAGAAATGACACTTTGCTACAATGTAAAGTAGTGAGTGTACAGCTTGTATAACAGTGTAAATTTGCTGTCCCCTTAAAATAACTCAACGCACAGCCATTAATGTCTAAACTGCTGGCAACAAAAGTGAGTACACCTCTTAGTGAAAATGTCCAAATTGGCCCAATTAGCCATTTTCTCTCCTCGGCGTCATGCAACTCATTAGCGTTTTAAGGTCTCAGGTGTGAAAGGGGAGCAGGTGTGTTAAATTTGGTGTTACCGCTCTCACTCTGCCTATGCGGGGAATGTTATCTGTTAGCAAGTGAGACAGGCTGCCTAGGCTGGGAAGGGGTTAAACCTGTCTCTGCAGTTCCCTGTCTTTTTGAGTTCTGCTCTCTTCCCTATGCTATTAATAAAAGGTGGAAGGGCTCTTCATATGGAGAGCTGCTGCATGGGATAGAGACAAGTCTAAAGATATACTCTCTAGCTGCTTTGGGGGCTCTCTGGACTAGGGTTGCCGCATCATCCCTTTAATCCAGGACACATATGAATTACACAGGTTCTGAGGCTAATTTAACCGCTTGCCGACCAGCAATCGGCAATTGACGGCGACAAGGTGGAGCTCCTGCGCAAATCGCCGACATATGACGGCGGCTGCGAGATCGCGCCCAGTGAGCGTGCGCACGCTGCCGGAGGCGCATACAGGGTGCGTTGACCCGCCTACTGCTTGGTGTAGTCCAACAACCCCTGTGGGCCTGCAACTTGGAGTAGATGGCAATGTTGGAGCTTGGGGAACTGCCATAGTTCTGACCATGAGTATTACAGATATGGTGGACCCAGGTATTTGAAACTCTTAACAGGTGTTATAAAACAAAAGCCAGGAGACCTAATTGCAAAGAAAATTCTTTGCCATACCAGGAAAAACTTGAGTACATAGTCAATATGCACCTAATCACCTCTGATTAACTTCAAACAAAATTACGCATGTCTGACTCAACAAGGAGTATATAATCCAGTATTAAGACCAAACCATAGGGAAACCTTGATTCACTAAGGTCATACGCAAGCTCTCATGTGCCTCAATGTAAAATATTAATCAAGATATTTTTTCTGAGCCATCTATGTGGCTTTGTTATTACACAAATCTGTGAGCATATTCTTCATATGAAAAATAAGTATGTAGAATGCATGCAAATCAATTGAAGATAATCTTTTAAGTTGTCTTGAGTGCAAGCTGAAATTGTACAGAGTTGACTCAAAGTATAAATAAAGGCAAAACTATTTTTATTTTTTTATTTTTGGGTAGAATGGAGAGGGATTGGGATCCCTGTCAGGTTTTTATTGTTGTCTGTACCCCAGTTGGGGAGATTCACCCTCTCTATTTATCTGTTTACAATTATGATCGAAAGTAAAAGAAAATCCCACATTTTGGATTGACACCAGAATAGTAATAGAGAGAAATCGTTGAATGTGGACACTAGGTTTTATAACACCCCAGGATTCCCTCACTTTGGTGCATATCCTTCCACTTCCTGTTTTGGCTATGGGGCAGGAAGTGAAGGGAAATCTCACCAATGGTAAGGTGACCAGATTTTTCAAATTAAATCCAGGGACATATTTTTTTTTTATTGTCAAATAGTAAACAATTTTATAAGCATATTTTCCTCAAATGATATATGCAGTGTATGTGGTAGGTGTTCATGGAATGATTGTATGATATATACGTTATTTCTCAAATTTTCTCCATGAGATAAACAAAAAAGATACTTCTTTGAATTTTTTGGGGAAATGACAACCAAATGTTAAGAGGATGAGATAGAGAAAAAACTTTTCAATGCATATTTTGTATCTTACTCTTACCAAAGAAGTGCAGAGGTGCGCTATGTACAGAGTGCAGAGTTCAGAGGTGTGCTATGTACAGAGTGCAGAGTTCAGAGGTGCACCATGTACAGAGTTCAGAGGTGCGCCATGTACAGAGTGAAGAGTTCAGGGGTGTGCTATGTGCAGAGTTCATGGGTGCACCCATAGATGAGTATAAAAAATACAAAGTGTACGTGCCCTTGCGCTACTACGCTAAGCGCTGCGCAAACTGTTGGCGCTATATAAATCCTGTATAATAATAATAATACTACGCCTTACTGGTAGTGTTGAGCGAACCCGGACTGTAACGTTCGGGTCCGTACCGAACTTTCCGGTGTCCGGGGCACGGACCCGGACATTTCAAAAATCGTTCAGGTTCGGTCCGGGGTTCTGCTATTTTACTCCACGTGTTGAGAAGCTGCAGGGCAGCCAATCAACAAGCGT
>BLSH010460267.1:0-17741 GCA_018402905.1 Glandirana rugosa | reverse complement strand
TGACCACAAGTGTAGGGAGCATTCTTCCAAGAGACAGCAAGTGTGAGGAGCATTCTTCCCAATGACCACAAGTGTGAGGAGCATTCTTCCCAATGACCACAAGTGTAAGGAGCATTCTTCCCAATGACCACAAGTGTAAGGAGCATTCTTCCCATTGACCACAAGTGTAAGGAGCATTCTTCCCAATGACCACAAGTGTAAGGAGCATTCTTCCCATTGACCACAAGTGTTAGGAGCATTCTTCCCATTGACCATCACACTAATGTATGCTGAGTTGTAGATTTTTAGCAGGGGTTCCCTGAGACCCGAGAACAATGTCAAGGGTTCCTCTGTGTTGAAAAGGTTGAGAAAGGCTGAGCTAGGAGCTGCTTCCTCAAAGTATGGTGGCAAATAGAGCGCAGTGCACCAGAGCAACACTCCACCTGCCATATGGGGTCAAAGCTCAGTCCCACAGCATTAACCCCTCACCTTTTACCAGAGGTCTGGGTTTCATGAGTACTAGAGACCTTGCCTCTTACCCTGAGCTTGTACATTGCCTATATGCTTGGTGGCTGCAATATGCCCGATTACAGGCATGGGGGGGGACTGTTCCGATGTACTGGGTGCCCCTAGCCAGGGCTGGATTAAGAGCACCATGGGCCTGGTGCTGAGGATTTTGGTGGGCTCGCGACTTACATACCAATCATGTGTACACAGACATAGGAGGACAGGACAGCATCAGTGACTCACTGGGCTGGGCCTATCTTAAAGTAGGGGCCTGGAGCTACAGCTCCAATAGCCCTTATGTTAATCCGGCTCTGCCCCCAGCTCAGTTTCTACTATTGTGCTCCAGGGCTGTTTGCATCACATCTACTGATGTCTGATGTTCTCGTGCTTTCCTTCTTAGGAGCTTCTGACCCTTTGAGTTGCTTGAATCTTTGACTGATGACTAGGGTTGCCACCTCATCCCTTTAAAACCGAACACATATGAATTACACAGGTTGTTGTTCTGTGGCTGATTAAGGTGGTAATTAAACTCACTTGGTGCCTCATCTGCATTCAATCAGCCTCAGAACCACCTGTGTAATTCATATGTGCTCGGGTTTAAAGGGATGAGGTGGCAACTCTACTGATGAGCCCGCCCCTGAGGAGTTGCAGCCTTCTTCTATTACTCCCAAGTTAAAGGAGAGCATTTTGGCTCCTATATTTGCAGTGCACGCCACCCTAAGGCTAGAGGACCAGCCTGTTACTTCTACCAGTGTAGTTTCCAGCAGAGGGTCCGCAAGGCTGCAAAGACTTTCCCTTTGCATCCACTTTTCCAATTGTTTTGTTACATAGATTGTTAGCACCCTGGTAAGTTGTTTGTTTCCCTCAAGCCACATGTGTCAAACACAAGGCCTGCGGGCCGAACCCAGCCCACCAGTTCATTTCATGAGGCCCTCGCACCTGTCCTGCCGCTGCGGAACCTCCTTCGTCCCTGCCCCCACCTTGACTCAGCAGTTGGCAGCAGAGAGGAGGACAGAATTCCTCCTACAGATCATGCGCTTCTCTTGTGCAGGTGCAGCACCCCCTTGTCTCCGCCTCCCCTGATCTCGGCATTCAGCAGACTTCAGCCCTTCTCTGGTCCTCCTCCAGACCTTGCACTTTCTATTTCCCAGCCTTGACCCCACTTTGTCTTAGCAGTCAGAAGCAGAGAGAAGGACAGAACTCCTCCTCCACACCCTGCATTTCTCTGTGCAGCTGCAGCACCCTGCTTGTCTCCACCTCCCCTGGTCTCAGCATTCAGCAGTCTCCGGCAGCTGACTCTAGCCCTCCTTTGGTCCTCCTTCAGACACTGCGCTTTGTACTTCCCAGCTCCACCCCCAACTTCTTCCTGGCAGCAGCACAGGGTAAGGTGGGTGCACTGTGATGTAAGGGAGGGTGAGGGACTCTTGATTTCTAATGGTGGGGGTAGCTCTCTAAATCTGATGTAAGGGAGGGTGGGAGACTCTTGACTTTTAATGGTGGGGGGAGCTCTTGACATTTTATGTAAGGGGGGTTCTTGACATCTGATGTAAGGAAGGATGGGGGACTCTTGACTTCTGATGGTGAGAGGAGGGCTCTTGACATCTGATGTAAGGGAGGGAGGCTCTTGACATCTGATGTAAGGGAGGGGAGGGAGGCTCTTGACATCTGATGTAAGGGAGGGGAGGGAGGCTCTTGACATCTGATGTAAGGGAGGGGAGGGAGGCTCTTGACATCTGATGTAAGAGAGGGGAGGGAGGCTCTTGACATCTGATGTAAGAGAGGGGAGGGAGGCTCTTGACATCTGATGTAAGGGAGGGGGGCTCATGACTTCTGATGGTGGGAGGGGAGCTCTTGACATCTGATGTAAGGGAGGGTGAGGGACTCATGACTTCTGATGGTGAGAGGAGGGCTCTTGACATCTGATGTAAGAGAGGGGAGGGGAGCTCTTGACATCTGATATAAGGGAGGGTGAGGGCTCATGACTTCTGATGGTGAGAGGGGGGCTCTTGACATCTGATGTAAGGAAGGGTGAGGGACTCTTGACTTCTGATGGTGGGAGGGGGGCTCTTGACATCTGATGTAAGGGAGGGTGAGGGCTCATGACTTCTGATGGTGAGAGGAGGGCTCTTGACATCTGATGTAAGGGAGGGTGAGGGCTCGTGACTTCTGATGGTGGGAGGGGGGCTCTTGACATCTGATGTAAGGGAGGGTGAGGGCTCATGACTTCTGATGGTGAGAGGAGGGCTCATGACATCTGATGTAAGGGAGGGTGAGGGCTCATGACTTCTGATGATGAGAGGAGGGCTCTTGACATCTGATGTAAGGAAGGGTGAGGGACTCTTGACTTCTGATGGTGAGAGGAGGGCTCTTGACATCTGATGTAAGGAAGGGTGAGGGACTCTTGACTTCTGATGGTGAGAGGGGGGCTCTTGACATCTGATGTAAGGGAGGGTGAGGGACTCTTGACTTCTGCTGGTGAGAGGAGGGCTCTTGACATCTGATGTAAGGGAGGGTGAGGGCTCATGACTTCTGATGGTGAGAGGAGGGCTCTTGACATCTGATGTAAGGGAGGGTGAGGGCTCATGACTTCTGATGATGAGAGGAGGGCTCTTGACATCTGATGTAAGGGAGGGTGAGGGCCTCTTGACTTCTGATGGTGAGAGGAGGACTCTTGACATCTGATGTAAGGGAGGGTGAGGGACTCTTGACTTCTGCTGGTGAGAGGAGGGCTCTTGACATCTGATATAAGGGAGGGTGAGGGCTCATGACTTCTGATGGTGAGAGGGGGGGCTCTTGACATCTGATGTAAGGAAGGGTGAGGGCTCATGACTTCTGATGGTGAGAGGAGGGCTCTTGACATCTGATGTAAGGGAGGGTGAGGGCTCATGACTTCTGATGGTGGGGGGGGGCTCTTGACATCTGATGTAAGGGAGGGTGAGGGACTCTTGACTTCTGATGGTGGGAGGGGGGCTCTTGACATCTGATGTAAGGGGGATTAGGTGCTCTGGACACCTAGTCTTACAGGTACAACTGGTTGTGGGTAACCATAATGCCGATGCGGCCTGCAGTGAAATTGAGTTAGACACCCCCTGCCCTAAGCGGATGCTGGTTTGAACTCGTTTGGTGAGCATTTTGTCCAGAAGTGGTTCCTTAGTGGATCCAGTTGTGTTTAGTCTTAACAAGGCCAATACCATACTGGTCGGGGATGCACCTGCATTTAAGGACCCAACTGGAAGCCCTTTCCAGAATTCTGTCCTAGCTGGTGGGTCCCGCCTTGCACCTGATTCTGGATTTATTTTCACAAACTAGGTCTGACTGGTCAATATCCCCTAAAAAGGAACGTGCCAACACTGCTGCTGATCCCTGGCTCTCTGAACATGGGAGCCTCCCGTATTATTTCTTCTTGTCAGTGCAAATGTATGTATAGGACAATTTGGCTAAAGTGCTGGACTGCAAAGCTCTCTTGTAAGAATTGTTTGAGTAACATGGCCTTTAAAGGACGTTGTCTTTGGACGCGCTTTTGATAATATTGCAAGAGCACCCATTTTCTCCAGTGAAAGAAGAACCAAGGAGCAGACTACATATCCATCATCCTCTTGTCTCTCCCTCCTCAGCTTCAGCACCGAGTCCCTCCAAGCTCGGCTTCTCTTCCACCAGCACAGCCTGGTATTTCAAGTCTGCCAAATAGACAAGCCTTCCTCTGGGGTGCTACCCCTTTTTCTAGAGTTGGGGGGACACCTGTTGACATTATCTGGCACTTTGACAATTTGTATTCCAGATGCCTGGGTGAAAGGTGCTGTACCAAGGTTACAAACTGGAGTTTCTTTCCTTGCCCTCTCCTCATTTTCTCATGTACAACCTTCTGTGTCTCCACACATACTAGCAGATCTCCATCGTCCCTCTCAGATCTCGTGGACCAAGGTGTCATTGCCCCGTACCCTGCAGCAGAACGGTTTCCAGTTCCAAAACATTGTTATTGCCTTCTCTTCATTAGGAGACTTTCTGGCTTCAGTAGACCTGAGGTGGGACAACTATACTACCAGTTTGTGGCCCAGCCCTTTGACAGTGGGAAGAATGCTCCTTACACTTGTGGTCATTGGGAAGAATGCTCCTTACACTTGTGGTCATTGGGAAGAATGCTCCTCACACTTGTGGTCATTGGGAAGAATGCTCCTTACACTTGTGGTCAATGGGAAGAATGCTCCTTACACCTGTGGTCATTGGGAAGAATGCTCCTCACACTTGTGGTCATTGGGAAGAATGCTCCTCACACTTGTGGTCAATGGCAAGAACGCTCCTTACACTTGTGGTCATTGGGAAGAATGCTCCTTACACTTGTGGTCATTGGGAAGAATGCTCCTTACACTTGTGGTCATTGGGAAGAATGCTCCTTACACTTGTGGGCATTGGGAAGAATGCTCCTCACACTTGTGGTCATTGGGAAGAATGCTCCTCACACTTGTGGTCATTGGGAAGAATGCTCCTTACACTTGTGGTCATTGGGAAGAATTCCCCCCTTACAGATAGGTAAAATGATGAATGGTGTCAGTGTGAATATATCTGGGGAGGTAGAAATTGCTCATTGCTCAAGGAACCTCTAGCAACCTCTGCAAGAATTCTAGGTTTCCTTGGAACCCTGGTTGAGAAACCCTGCTCTAAGACTTTGGTTTTCACCAAAGTGCTGGTACCTATCAGAGCTGTCGCTGTTGCATTCTTAGGGTATTGCCATTATGGAATACTTAGGAGACCTCATTTTGAGGAACAGTTGGCAAGCGCTCTGTGGGACAACTTATCTCTGATTTGGAACAGTTAATGGGGCTCAGTTGGACGACTTATCTCTAACTGGGAACAGTTGACTAGGGCTCTGTGGGACAACTTATCTTTGGCTGGGAAACATTGGTTAGGGCTCTGAGGGACAATTTACAGTATCTCTGACTGGGAACAGTTGATGAGCGCTCTGTTGGACAAGTTATCTCAAACTGGGAACAGTTGACTTGGGCTCAGTTGGACGACTTATCTCTAACTGGTAACAGTTGACTAGGGCTCAGTTGGACGACTTATCTCTAACTGGGAACAGTTGACTTGGGCTCAGTTGGACGACTTATCTCTAACTGGTAACAGTTGACTAGGGCTCAGTTGGACGACTTATCTCTAACTGGGAACAGTTGACTAGGGCTCAGTTGGACGACTTATCTCTAACTGGGAACAGTTGACAAGGGCTCTGTGGGACAACTTATCTTTGGCTGGGAAACATTGGTTAGGGCTCTGAGGGACAATTTACAGTATCTCTGACTGGGAACAGTTGATGAGCGCTCTGTTGGACAAGTTATCTCAAACTGGGAACAGTTGACTTGGGCTCAGTTTAACGACTTATCTCTAACTGGGAACAGTTGACTAGGGCTCAGTTGGACGACTTATCTCTAACTGGGAACAGTTGACTAGGGCTCAGTTGGACGACTTATCTCTAACTGGGAACAGTTGACTAGGGCTCTGTGGGACAACTTATCTTTGGCTGGGAAACATTGGTTAGGGCTCTGGGGGACAACTTACAGTATCTCTGACTGGAAACTGTTGACGAGTGCTCTGTTGGACAAGTTATCTCTCTTATATTTGGCTGTACTAAGGTCAGAGAGTTGGGTCTGGTCCTGGACATTTCTCATGCAAGAGTGGTCCTTTCTCAGAAGACGCTTCAGATTCTTCAGTCTCAGGTTTTAACTCTTCAGTCAAGAAACCGTTCGACTCTCTGCTTCCGTATGAAAGTCTTGGGAATGATGGTGGCCTCCTTCAAGCTGGTTCTCTTTGCCCTATTTCTCTCCAGACATCTGCAACAAAATATTCTGTCACCATGGTCCTGTCTCTGGACACGCCAGTTCAGTTGATGCCAAGGATGAGGCTATGGCAGACTTTGTGGCTCAGGAATTCAGCTCTGGAGTTGGGAGAGTCCATTCTCCCCATCTTTAGGTAAATTCTGATGATGGACGCCATCCAGAATGACAAAAAGAGAACCAGTCTTCAAACATGAGGCAGTGTCAGAGAGATACACTCAGCCCAAACCATTAAAGCAGTAGAGAGAAATCTCCATCTGCTGAAGTGAAGCTGGGAAGGAATCTCCTCATCTTCAGGTCGGTGTGTAGATTTCTCTATAGTGATGTTAGGACAGTAACATTCCTCTTAGAAAGGCACTGAGCTCTTATTATATATGTGATACTGTATGTTGCTGCATGTAACATCCGTCTCTCCTCCCTCCAGCACATGTAAGAGCGGCCGCATGGAGTGCGCATTTTCAGCTTGTCCTCAGGATGGAGGCTTCACCTTGTGGTCTCCCTGGAGCCCCTGTTCTGTCCCCTGTGGAGGCCTGGGCAATATGACGCGGTCCCGGGACTGTTTGAATCCTCCGCCAGCCAATGGGGGCCGAGAATGCGAGGGCCCTAGTGTGGACATTAAATACTGCCAGGCACCTGACTGTAAAGGTGAGACTCCCATAATCCCTTGTTGTAGAGAATGATTTTCTTCTGTAGAATGCTCGATATATTCTATAACATATGGCCACTATGAGCGGTGACATCATGCGAACTGCCCCTCCTCCTCACGCCCAGTCTCTTATGATGTCATGCAGTTTTTCCTGAATTTTACAATTTATGTGTCTCATACAATGTCTGTCATTATGTTTTATTGCAGATGTCACCCCTCTCTCCCCGGAGCCCCCCACTGACATGGCCGGTAAGTCTCTGAGCTGTCATAGAACCAACTAGGAGGTAATGCCATGACATGCAGTCTGGTAGATGAATGGGGTGCGGTCGCTTATCAGATATAAAGCTTTATACATTTCATCACTGCTTTTCCGTGATTCCAGACCCAACATCATGTCCTGTGTGGAGGTCTCCTCCATCCTACATCATAAACATCTCAGACATGGAGCTCTCCTCCATCCTACATCATAAACATCTCAGACATGGAGCTCTCCTCCATCCTACATCATAAACATCTCAGACATGGAGCTCTCCTCCATCCTACATCATAAACATCACAGACATGGAGCTCTCCATCCTACATCATAAACATCTCAGACATGGAGCTCTCCTCCATCCTCCATCATATACATCTCAGACATGGAGCTCTCCTCCCTCCTACATCATAAACATCTCAGACATGGAGCTTTCCTCCATCCTCCATCATAAACATCTCAGGCATGGAGCTCTCCTCCATCCTACATCATAAACATCTCAGACATGGAGCTTTCCTCCATCCTCCATCATAAACATCTCAGACATGGAGCTCTCCTCCATCCTACATCATAAACATCTCAGACATGGAGCTCTCCTCCATCCTACATCATAAACATCTCAGGCATGGAACTCTCCTCCATCCTCCATCATAAACATCTCAGACATGGAGCTCTCCTCCACCCTACATCATAAACATCTCAGACATGGAGCTTTCCTCCATCCTACATCATAAACATCTCAGACATGGAGCTCTCCTCCATCCTACATCACAAACATCTCAGACATGGAGCTCTCCACCATCCTCCATCATAAACATCTCAGGCATGGAACTCTCCTCCATCCTACATCATAAACATCTCTGACATGGAGCTCTCCTCCACCCTACATCATAAACATCTCAGACATGGAGCTCTCCTCCATCCTACATCATAAACATCTCAGACATGGAGCTTTCCTCCATCCTACATCATAAACATCTCAGACATGGAGCTCTCCTCCATCCTACATCATAAACATCTCAGACATTGAGCTCTCCTCCATCCTACATCATATACATCTCAGACATGGAGCTCTCCTCCATCCTCCATCATAAACATCTCAGGCATGGAGCTTTCCTCCATCCTCCATCATAAACATCTCAGGCATGGAGCTCTCCTCCATCCTACATCATAAACATCTCAGACATGGAGCTTTCCTCCATCCTCCATCATAAACATCTCAGACATGGAGCTCTCCTCCATCCTACATCATAAACATCTCAGACATGGATCTCTCCTCCATCCTACATCATAAACATCTCAGACATGGAGCTCTCCTCCACCCTACATCATAAACATCTCAGACATGGAGCTCTCCTCCATCCTACATCATAA
Organism: Glandirana rugosa; assembly: GCA_018402905.1. Taxonomy (NCBI): domain Eukaryota; kingdom Metazoa; phylum Chordata; class Amphibia; order Anura; family Ranidae; genus Glandirana; species Glandirana rugosa. The sequence continues at coordinate 9,157 of BLSH010460267.1, read as the reverse complement.
ACATCTCAGACATGGAGCTCTCCATCCTCCATCATATACATCTCAGACATGGAGCTCTCCTCCCTCCTACATCATAAACATCTCAGACATGGAGCTCTCCTCCACCCTACATCATAAACATCTAAGGCATGGAGTTTTCCTCCATCCTACATCATAAACATCTCAGACATGGAGCTCTCCATCCTACATCATATACATCTCAGACATGGAGCTCTCCTCCCTCCTACATCATAAACATCTCAGACATGGAGCTCTCCATCCTACATCATAAACATCTCAGACATGGAGCTCTCCTCCATCCTACATCATAAACACCTCAGACATGGAGCTTTCCTCCATCCTCCATCATAAACATCTCAGACATGGAGCTCTCCTCCCTCCTACATCATAAACATCTCAGACATGGAGCTCTCCTCCATCCTCCATCATAAACATCTCAGACATGGAGCTTTCCTCCATCCTACATCATAAACATCTCAGACATGGAGCTCTCCTCCATCCTACATCATAAACATCTCAGACATGGAGCTCTCCATCCTACATCATAAACATCTCAGACATGGAGCTCTCCTCCCTCCTACATCATAAACATATCAGACATGGAGCTCTCCATCCTACATCATATACATCTCAGACATGGAGCTCTCCTCCCTCCTACATCATAAACATCTCAGACATGGAGCTCTCCTCCATCCTACATCATAAACATCTCAGACATGGAGCTCTCCTCCATCCTCCATCATAAACATCTCAGACATGGAGCTTTCCTCCATCCTACATCATAAACATCTCAGACATGGAGCTTTCCTCCATCCTACATCATAAAAATCTCAGACATGGAGCTCTCCACCATCCTCCATCATATACATCTCAGACATGGAGCTCTCCTCCCTCCTACATCATAAACATCTCAGACATAGAGCTCTCCTCCATTCTACATCATAAAAACCTCAGACATGGAGCTCTCCTCCATCCTACATCATATACATCTCAGACATGGAGCTCTCCTCCATCCTACATCATAAACATCTCAGACATGGAGCTTTCCTCCATCCTACATCATATACATCTCAGACATGGAGCTCTCCTCCCTCCTACATCATAAACATCTCAGGCATGGAGCTTTCCTCCATCCTACATCATATACATCTCAGACATGGAGCTTTCCTCCATCCTACATCATAAACAGCTCAGACATGGAGCTCTCCATCCTACATCATAATCATCTCAGACATGGAGCTTTCCTCCATCCTCCATCATATACATCTCAGACATGGAGCTTTCCTCCATCCTACATCATAAACATCTCAGACATGGAGCTTTCCTCCATCCTCCATCATAAACATCTCACACATGGAGCTTTCCTCCATCCTACATCATAAACATCTCACACATGGAGCTCTCCTCCATCCTACATCATAAACATCTCAGACATGGAGCTTTCCTCCATCCTCCATCATAAACATCTCAGACATGGAGCTCTCCTCCATCCTACATCATAAACATCTCAGACATGGAGCTCTCCTCCATCCTCCATCATAAACATCTCAGACATGGAGTTCTCCTCCATCCTACATCATATACATCTCAGATATGGAGCTCTCCTCCATCCTACATCACAAACATCTCAGACATGGAGCTCTCCTCCATCCTACATCATAAACATCTCAGACATGGAGCTCTCCTCCATCCTACATCATAAACATCTCAGACATGGAGCTCTCCTCCATCCTACATCACAAACATCTCAGGCATGGAGCTTTCCTCCATCCTACATCATAAACATCTCAGACATGGAGCTTTCCTCCCTCCTACATCATAAACATCTCAGACATGGAGCTTTCCTCCATCCTACATCATAAACATCTCAGACATGGAGCTTTCCTCCATCCTCCATCATAAACACCTCAGACATGGAGCTCTCCATCCTACATCATAAACATCTCAGACATGGAGCTCTCCTCCATCCTGCATCATAAACATCTCAGACATGGAGCTCTCCTCCATCCTGCATCATAAACATCTCAGACATGGAGCTTTCCTCTATCCTCCATCATATACATCTCAGACATGGAGCTTTCCTCCATCCTACATCATATACATCTCAGACATGGAGCTCTCCTCCATCCTCCATCATAAACATCTCAGACATGGAGCTCTCCATCCTACATCATAAACATCTCAGACATGGAGCTCTCCTCCATCCTACATCATAAACATCTCAGACATGGAGCTCTCCTCCATCCTACATCATATACATCTCAGACATGGAGCTCTCCTCCATCCTACATCATAAACATCTCAGACATGGAGCTCTCCTCCCTCCTACATCATAAACATCTCAGACATGGAGCTCTCCTCCATCCTACAACATAAACATCTCAGACATGGAGCTCTCCTCCATCCTACATCATAAACATCTCAGACATGGAGCTCTCCTCCATCCTACATCATAAACATCTCAGACATGGAGCTCTCCTCCCTCCTACATCATAAACATCTCAGACATGGAGCTCTCCTCCATCCTCCATCATAAACATCTCAGACATGGAGCTCTCCTCCATCCTATATCATAAACATCTCAGACATGGAGCTCTCCTCCCTCCTACATCATAAACATCTCAGACATGGAGCTCTCCATCCTCCATCATAAACATCACAGACATGGAGCTCTCCTCCCTCCTACATCATAAACATCTCAGACATGGAGCTTTCCTCCATTCTACATCATATACATCTCAGACATGGAGCTCTCCTCCATTCTACATCATAAAAACCTCAGACATGGAGCTCTCCATCCTCCATCATAAACATCTCAGACATGGAGCTTTCCTCCATCCTACATCATATACATCTCAGACATGGAGCTCTCCTCCATCCTACATCATAAACATCTCAGACATGGAGCTTTCCTCCATCCTCCATCATAAACATCTCAGACATGGAGCTCTCCATCCTACATCATAAACATCTCAGACATGGAGCTTTCCTCCATCCTACATCATAAACATCACAGACATGGAGCTCTCCTCCCTCCTACATCATAAACATCTCAGACATGGAGCTCTCCTCCATCCTACATCATATACATCTCAGACATGGAGCTCTCCTCCCTCCTACATCATAAACATCTCAGGCATGGAGATTTCCTCCATCCTACATCATAAACATCACAGACATGGAGCTCTCCTCCCTCCTACATCATAAACATCTCAGACATGGAGCTCTCCTCCATCCTACATCATATACATCTCAGACATGGAGCTCTCCTCCCTCCTACATCATAAACATCTCAGGCATGGAGATTTCCTCCATCCTACATCATATACATCTCAGACATGGAGCTCTCCTCCCTCCTACATCATAAACATCTCAGACATGGAGCTTTCCTCCATCCTACATCATAAACAGCTCAGACATGGAGCTCTCCATCCTACATCATAATCATCTCAGACATGGAGCTTTCCTCCATCCTCCATCATAAACATCTCAGACATGGAGCTTTCCTCCATCCTACATCATAAACATCTCAGACATGGAGCTCTCCATCCTACATCATAAACATCACAGACATGGAGCTCTCCTCCATCCTACATCATAAACATCTCAGACATGGAGCTTTCCTCCATCCTCCATCATATACATCTCAGACATGGAGCTCTCCTCCATCCTACATCATAAACATCTCAGACATGGAGCTTTCCTCCATCCTCCATCATAAACATCTCAGACATGGAGCTTTCCTCCATCCTACATCATAAACATCTCACACATGGAGCTCTCCTCCATCCTACATCATAAACATCTCAGACATGGAGCTCTCCTCCATCCTCCATCATAAACATCTCACACATGGAGCTTTCCTCCATCCTACATCATAAACATCTCACACATGGAGCTCTCCTCCATCCTACATCATAAACATCTCAGACATGGAGCTCTCCTCCATCCTACATCATAAACATCTCAGACATGGAGTTCTCCTCCATCCTACATCATATACATCTCAGACATGGAGCTCTCCTCCATCCTACATCATAAACATCTCAGACATGGAGCTCTCCTCCATCCTACAACATATACATCTCAGACATGGAGCACTCCTCTATCCTACATCATAAACATCTCTGACATGGAGTTCTCCTCCATCCTACATCACAAACATCTCTGACATGGAGCTCTCCATCCTACATCATAAACATATCAGACATGGAGCTCTCCTCCATCCTACATCATAAACATCTCAGACATGGAGCTTTCCTCCATCCTACATCATAAACATCACAGACATGGAGCTCTCCTCCATCCTACATCATAAACATCTCAGACATGGAGCTCTCCTCCCTCCTACATCATAAACATCTCAGACATGGAGCTCTCCTCCCTCCTACATCATAAACATCTCAGGCATGGAGCTTTCCTCCATCCTACATCATAAACATCTCAGACATGGAGCTCTCCATCCTACATCATAAACATCTCAGACATGGAGCTCTCCTCCATCCTACATCATAAACATCTCAGACATGGAGCTCTCCTCCATCCTACATCATAAACATCTCAGACATGGAGCTTTCCTCCATCCTCCATTATATACATCTCAGACATGGAGCTCTCCTCCATCCTACATCATAAACATCTCAGACATGGAGCTTTCCTCCATCCTCCATCATAAACATCTCACACATGGAGCTTTCCTCCATCCTACATCATAAACATCTCACACATGGAGCTCTCCTCCATCCTACATCATAAACATCTCAGACATGGAGCTCTCCTCCATCCTACATCATAAACATATCAGACATGGAGCTCTCCATCCTACATCATAAACATCTCAGACATGGAGCTCTCCTCCATCCTACATCATAAACATCTCAGACATGGAGCTTTCCTCCATCCTCCATCATAAACATCTCCGACATGGAGCTCTCCTCCATCCTACATCATAAACATATCAGACATGGAGCTCTCCATCCTACATCATATACATCTCAGACATGCAGCTTTCCTCCATCCCACATCATAAACATCTCAGACATGGAGCTCTCCTCCATCCTACATCATATACATCTCAGACATGGAGCTCTCCTCCAACCTACAACATATACATCTCAGACATGGAGCACTCCTCTATCCTACATCATAAACATCTCTGACATGGAGTTCTCCTCCATCCTACATCACAAACATCTCAGACATGGAGCTCTCCTCCATCCTACATCATATACATCTCAGACATGGAGCTCTCCTCCAACCTACAACATATACATCTCAGACATGGAGCTTTCCACCATCCTCCATCATAAACATCTCAGACATGGAGCTCTCCTCCCTCCTACATCATAAACATCTCAGACATGGAGCTCTCCTCTATCCTACATCATAAACATCTCTGACATGGAGTTCTCCTCCATCCTACATCACAAACATCTCAGACATGGAGCTCTCCTCCATCCTACATCATAAACATCTCAGACATGGAGCTCTCCTCCAACCTACAACATATACATCTCAGACATGGAGCACTCCTCTATCCTACATCATAAACATCTCTGACATGGAGTTCTCCTCCATCCTACATCATAAACATCTCAGACATGGAGCTCTCCTCCATCCTACATCATAAACATCTCAGACATGGAGCTTTCCTCCATCCTACATCATAAACATCTCAGACATGGAGCTCTCCTCCATCCTACATCATAAACATCACAGACATGGAGCTCTCCTCCATCCTACATCATAAACATCACAGACATGGAGCTCTCCTCCATCCTACATCATAAACATCTCAGACATGGAGCTTTCCTCCATCCTACATCATATACATCGCAGACATGGAGCTCTCCTCCATCCTACATCATAAACATCTCAGACATGGATCTCTCCTCCATCCTACATCATAAACATCACAGACATGGAGCTCTCCTCCATCCTACATCATAAACATCTCAGATATGGAGCTCTCCTCCATCCTCCATCATAAACATCTCACACATGGAGCTTTCCTCCATCCTACATCATAAACATCTCACACATGGAGCTCTCCTCCATCCTACATCATAAACATCTCAGACATGGAGCTTTCCTCCATCCTCCATCATAAACATCTCCGACATGGAGCTCTCCTCCATCCTACATCATAAACATCTCAGACATGGAGCTTTCCTCCATCCTACATCATAAACATATCAGACATGGAGCTCTCCATCCTACATCATATACATCTCAGACATGGAGCTTTCCTCCATCCCACATCATAAACATCTCAGACATGGAGCTCTCCTCCATCCTACATCATATACATCTCAGACATGGAGCTTTCCTCCATCCTACATCATAAACATCTCAGACATGGAGCTCTCCTCCATCCTACATCATAAACATCTCAGACATGGAGCTCTCCTCCATCCTACATCATAAACATCTCTGACATGGAGCTCTCCTCCACCCTACATCATAAACATCTCAGACATGGAGCTCTCCTCCATCCTACATCATAAACATCTCAGACATGGAGCTCTCCACCCTACATCATAAACATCTCAGGCATGGAGCTTTCCTCCATCCTACATCATAAACATCTCAGACATGGAGCTCTCCTCCATCCTACATCATAAACATCTCAGACATGGAGCTTTCCTCCATCCTACATCATAAACATCTCAGACATGGAGCTCTCCTCCATCCTACATCATATACATCTCAGACATGGAGCTCTCCTCCCTCCTACATCATAAACATCTCAGACATGGAGCTTTCCTCCATCCTACATCATAAACATCTCAGACATGGAGCTCTCCATCCTACATCATATACATCTCAGACATGGAGCTCTCCTCCATCCTACATCATAAACATCTCAGACATGGAGCTCTCCTCCATCCTACATCATAAACATCTCAGACATGGAGCTTTCCACCATCCTACATCATAAACATCTCAGACATGGAGCTTTCCACCATCCTACATCATAAACATCTCAGACATGGAGCTTTTCTCCATCCTACATCATAAACATCTCAGACATGGAGCTCTCCTCCATCCTACATCATAAACATCTCAGACATGGAGCTCTCCTCTCTCATACACATCTGGTCTCCTCTCGGTAATCTCTTTCTCCATTCCTCTTTAGGCCCAGCAGACGAGGTGTTTGGCCCCTGGTCCCCATGGACTCCATGTTCCAAGAGCTGCTCAGACCGCTATTTCCCTGCGGTGAAGGCGCGGTCCCGGTTCTGTCCCTCTGGAAGAAATTGTAGCGGAGATTCTTTCCAGGAGAACATCTGCAACCTCCCGCAGTGTACAGGTGAGTCCCTGCCAAGGACTGAGACCAAACTCTGTATAACCCAAATCTGCAGATAATTTCGGGGTTTCCCATTACCGGATCCATGTTGCACCAATGTGGTTCTCCTGGAGAGCGCTCTGTGCCAGATACATATCTATCACTTACGCTGTCCGGTCACACAACAGAAATAGGCACTTTCCAATGACTCGTCTGTTCTAGAAAGGACTTATTCTGATTATATAGAGCAGTCACTTGCACTGGAAGGAGTATGGGATCCTAATGGATGGCAGCCAGGTGACCGGCATTTTCAGCAATGGAGGCCACCGTACAGGTTTTACCGACCATTATAAACGACCCTTACTTGTCTGATTCCATCATCATCCACGTGTGCATTATTATATCATGGCCCCTATTTCTATGCCCCCCCCTTCCCACACATGGGTCTCTTGTACAGCAGAGCCGATGCAAAAGCCTTGGCCCAAAAAATATTATGGCCACCCCACATTCCTCTGCCCCCTTTCTCTCCCATAGATCTTTTGTACAGCGAGCAGAGCTGATTCAAAATGTGAAGACCTAAAAATATTATGGCCACTAGATGGAGCTGAGGATTATAGAACATACAGTATGTCTTTCTAATAAGACATACAATGTAACAATTCTGGAGAACGCTAGAGGGAATGAGCAGATAAATGTAACCAGTGGTGCTAATTCCCTCTAGCATTCTCAAACACTCCTTATTCTGGATCTGTTTATGATGGCGCTGAATTGATGTAACATTGTTTACAGATTGAAAAAAAATGTAACTTTTGTTTGGTAAGAAACCTGAAACAGTGAAAGCTTAAAAACGAGGTAGGAAAGATGTAATTATCACTCATTTATATTAAGGGGTGGTTAATTAGAGGGTTTAAAAAATATTTGTTATTGAAAATGGAAAAAACTTTTTTTTTCACTTTGAACTTTGCAGTTGACCATTTTCTGACCTTCAGTTAACCTCATTATGACCTGCAGTTGACCTCCTTCTGTCCTGCCTTTGACCTTCAGTTGAACTCCCTCTGACCCTCAGTTGAACTCCCTCTGACCGGTAGTTGACCTCCTTGTGACCTGCATTTGACCTTCAGTTGAACTCCCTCTGACCGGTAGTTGACCTCCTTGTGACCTGCATTTGACCTTCAGTTGAACTCCCTCTGACCCTCAGTTGACATTCTTTTGAGTGGTAGTTGACCTCCTTGTGACCTGCATTTGACCTTCAGTTGAACTCCCTCTGACCAGTAGTTGACCTCCTTGTGACCTTAATTTGACCTTCAGTTGAACTCCCTCTGACCTTCAGTTGAACTCCCTCTGACCTTCAGTTGAACTCCCTCTGACCTTCAGTTGACATTCTTCTGAGCGGTAGTTGACCTCCTTGTGACCTGCCTTTGACTTGCTTCATGCAGATTTTGCCTTCTTGCTTGGGGTGAGCCAAGTCCGTCCACACCGGGTTTCCTTATCTGATATTTCGATGTTCTCTCAGGTCCTGACTCTCCCCTGTGTGTCGGTGAGGAGTGTCAGCAGAGGAACTGTTCCTGGAACCCCTGGTCAGAGTGGAGTGAGTGTTCCCGAGTGTGCGGGGTGGGTCAGCAGAGGCGCCTTCGTACTTACAACCCTCCCGGTGAGAAGGGAGTGTGGTGTGACGATATCCTGACTGGGAACACAGAGAGGAGATTCTGCAACCTGCAGGCATGTAAAGGTAACAGAGGGATGAGATGGAAGGGAGGATGCAATGTTTCATCTGTATTATAATAGGAGAGTGCCCTCTGGGGGTTGGGCAGAGTACTGCAGGGCTGAGCACCCCACAGGAAAGCATTGTGGGACTGTACGGTCCTTTCAGAG
>BLSH010460263.1:1481344-1497146 GCA_018402905.1 Glandirana rugosa | reverse complement strand
AAGAAATGACACTTTGCTACAATGTAAAGTAGTGAGTGTACAGCTTGTATAACAGTGTACATTTGCTGTCCCCTCAAAGTAACTCAACACACAGCCATTAATGTCTAAACCCGCTGGCAACAAAAGTGAGTACACCCCTAAATCAAAATGTCCAAATCGGACCCAAAGTGTCAATATTTTGTGTGGCCACCATTATTTCCCAGCACTGCCTTAACCCTCTTGGGCATGGAGTTGACCAGAGTTGCACAGGTTGTCACTGGAGTCCTATTCCACTCCTCCATGGCGACATCACGGAGCTGGTGGATGTTAGAGATCTTGCGCTCCTCCACCTTCCATTTGAGGATGCCCCACAGATGCTCAATAGGGTTTAGGTATAGAGACATGCTTGGCCAGTCCATCACCTTTACCCTTAGCTTCTTTAGCAAGGCAGTGGTCATCCCGGAGGTGTGTTTGGGGTCATTATCATGTTGGAATACTGCCTTGCAGCCCAGTCTCTTCTTTAGTATGTCACAGTACATGTTGGCATTCTTGGTTCCCTCAATGAACTGAAGCTCCCCAGTGCCGGCAGCACTCATGCAACCCCAGACCATGACACTCCCATCAGCATGCTTGACTGTAGGCAAGACACACTTGTCTTTGTACTCCTCACATGGTCTTGGTCACCGTGCTGCAGCTCAGTTTTAGGGTCTTGGCAATCTTCTTATAGCCTAGGCCATCTTTATGTAGAGCAACAATTCTTTTTTTCAGATCCTCAGAGAGTTCTTAGCCATGAGGTGCCATGTTGAACTTCCAGTGACCAGTATAAGAGAGTGAGAGGGATAACACCAAATTTAGCACACCTGTTCCCCATTCACACCTGAGGCCTTGTAACACTAACGAGCCACATGACATTGGGGAGGTAAGTGGCGGCTGGTGCTCATTTTTTTGGGGGGGGAGCAGCCCGCAGTCCCCCCAGCCAGCCACCCCCTCCAAGCCAGCCAGCCAGCCAGCCAGCCAACCAACCACATAACCCACCCTGGCGCTCACTGGGCATGGAGTTCACTAGAGTTTCACAGGTTGCCACTGGAGTCCTATTCCACTCCTCCATGGCGACATCACGGAGCTGGTGGATGTTAGAGATCATGTGCTCCTCCACCTTCCATTTGAGGATGCCCCACAGATGCTCAATAGGGTTTAGGTATAGAGACATGCTTGGCCAGTCCATCACCTTTACCCTTAGCTTCTTTAGCAAGGCAGTGGTCATCTTGGAGGTGTGTTTGGGTTCATTAGCATGTTGGAATACTGCCCTGCAGCCCAGTCTCTGAAGGGAGGGGATCATGCTCTGCTTTAGTATGTCACAGTACATGTTGGCATTCTTGGTTCCCTCAACCAAGAGTTCTTTGCCATGAGGTGCCATGTTGAACTTCCAGTGACCAGTATAAGAGAGTGAGAGCGCTAACACCAAATTTAGCACACCTGTTCCCCATTCACACCTGAGGCCTTGTAACACTAACAAGCCACATGACATTGGGGAGGGAAGTGGCGGCTGGTGCTCATTTTTTTTGGGGGGAGTAGCCCGCAGCCCCCCCAGCCAGCCACCCCTCCAAGCCAGCCAGCCAGCCAACCAACCACATAACCCACCCTGGCGCTCACTTGATCGGCGCTTCCCCCCATCGCTTGATCACTCGACTGTCGCCCGCCAGCCTCACACTTACCCCATCCAGGTTGCAGCCTTGGCGGCTTCCCCCCTGCGTCTCCTCCCGAGTCCCAGTGGACGTTTCTCCTCGCGGCCAATCAGAAGTTGGGACTCGCGGCCAATCAGGTCTTAGGACTCCCAGCCAATCGGGTCTCAAGACCCGCTTCCTGATTGGCTGGGAGGAGAATATTAATTTGCTAATGTCATGCAACCGGATGGGCTCTGGGAGCCATGCTCTGCACCCCCTGCCGCTGGGACGGGACACTGGAGAAGAGTGGCAGACAGTGGAGGGGGGGTGGCCTGGGTCCTGGGATTACGACCGAGCGGCTTCCGAGCCTGATTGGCTGTTATCACCATATAGCTGGCCGCCTGCTCTAAAAAAATGCGGTACCAGGGTATGACATGCCCCAGTCAAACAGGTGATGAAAAATTGGGTCTTGGGTGTTGGTGGTGCCAGAACACTGTAACCCCTTGGCACAGGAACGGGCCCTGCTGTTGTAAATTGGTTTAACCACTTAACGCAAATCACTTTTTATAAACGGTAGATGTATCGGGGTATAGTCTACAACTACAGGCTATACCCCAGTACCGTTTAGAGCAGGCGGCCGGCTATCCGGTGATGACAGCCCATCCGGCTCGGGAGCCACTCGGTCGTTATCCCAGGCAGTGGGAGGGGACATCCCCCCCTCCCGCCACCGCCCGCCGCTCTTCTCCAGCCTCCCATCCCACCGGGAGACTGGAGCTCCAATCCAGCACATCCACCGGCTGTGTGGAGTCCCTATCGAAGCCGGAATTGGCTTCGATCGGGACTCCTTCGTACATTTCTGCAAGCAACGTCACTACCAGTTTACTTGGCGGCTAACGGCGCTGGTTTTAAAAAAATGACAGTATTCAGAATCGCTGTTTTTGGTGATCTGAATACTGTGAAGTATAAAGGAAGGATGGGGGTCTTTTACTTTACTCCATAAAGAGTACCTGTCACCATATATTACTATCACAAGGGATGTTTACATTCCTTGTGATAGCAAATAAAGTGATCAGATTTTTTTTTAAAGGAACAGTGTTTAAAAATGTTTTTTTATTTTATTTTTTTAAGCGCCACCGTCCCCGCGAACTCATGCAGCAAAGAAAACGTATAGGTAAGTCGGTAAAATGGTGTTCAAACCACGCATGTGAGGTATCCCGCGATCGCCAGAATGTGAGCAATAATTCTAGCAAAAGAGCTACTTTGCACCTCTAACCTGGTAACCGTTAAATTTTTTTAAAGCGTTGCCTACGGAGATTTTTAAGTACCGGAGTCGCCATTCCGCGAGTGTGCGCAATTTTTAACCATAACATGTATGGTATCTATTTACTAGGCATAACATCCTCTTTTACAATATACAAAAAAATTGGGCTAACTTTACTATTGTCTTATTTTTAACTCAAAAAAGTCGCGCTTGTAAGACCGATGTGCAAATACAGAGTGACAAAAAGTATTGCAACAATCGTCATTTTATTCTCTAGGATGTTTGAAAAAATATATATAATGTTTGGGGGTTCTAAGTAATTTTCTAGCAAAAAAAATTATTTAAACAACAAATGTAAAAAAGGGCTCCGGGGGTTAAGGGGTTAAACGCTATATATTTTAAAACACCACGTCAAGTGTACTATATACCATACATACACCCCCGAATGCACTATAATGTACTAATATATAGTGTACACTCAATACGCTGTGTATATATATATATATATATATATATACACTAGACTCAATGGACGCTATATACTATACCCTGAATTGGCTGTATATATTATACACTAAAGGCACTGCATTATATATATATATATATATATATATATACACACACACTAGGAAGGTATATATATATATTCTTGCTCTGACTGTCTTTAGATCGCCCTATCTATCTATATATCTAATATATATTTCACTCTACACTAACAGTATATAGATCTATCTATCTATCTATCTATCTATCTATCTATCTATCTATCTATCTATCAATCTATCTATCTGTTTTTCACATTAATCACTACGCTAGCTACACTGAACTGCCTGCACATCATTCATTAGCTAAGCTCACTGTCTTTCTCTCCACGTTTAACACACTACATAGAGCTATACAAGCAGCTTTATATAGTGTGGGGTGTGGATTGAGGCTGCTGAGCAGTGATTGGCCAAAGGCACCCTGCCTTTAGCCAATCATATCTCTCACAGCAGAGCACTCTGTGATTGGCCAAAGCATGCAGGTTATGTGCATGCCTTGGCCAATCAGCGGGCGGCATTTCTCCACCATTGGAATGCATTATGGGGCGCTCGAAGTTCCCTTGAGCGTCCCATAATGTTATAAGTTTGCCAAACAGGCATTGTTTGAGTCGAACTTACGTTCAACTCGAACAGCCAGCCCATCCCTATAAATGAGCCCTTGGAGTTAATAGCTGGTCGAACCTCCTTTGGCAGCAATGATTTCAAGCTAGCTCTTTCGGTAGCTCTGGATCAGACCTGCACATTTTTTAGAAGGAATTTTTGACCATTCCTCTTTACAAAACTGCTTCAGCTCAGACAAATTTGTAGGATGTCTGGTGTGAACGGCTCTCTTGAGGTCATACCACAGCATCTCTATGGAGTTAAGGTCTGGGTTCTGACTGGGCCACTCCAAAAGGAGCATTTTCTTTTGCTGAAGCCAGTCTATGGTGGATTTACTTCAATGTTTAGGGTCTTTGTCCTATTGTATCCAGAGTTGTGGTTTGCAAAGGTACTCTTTGGCTAACTTCAGGCACGTGGCAATGTTTTTTTTTTTGAGAGCAGCGGCTTCCTCTGTGGTGTTCTGGCATGGACACCCTGCCTACTCAAAGACTTATGAATGGTAGACTCATGTACAGGAATGTTTGCCAGTTTCAGTGATGTCTTCAAGTCTTTACCCGTTTCTCGTGGGTTCTTATTTACCTCATTGAGGATTCTGTGTTGTTCCCTGGGTAACTTGGCTGGGTGCCCACTGCTAGGAAGACAGTACTAAAATGTCTCCATTTATAGACAATTTGTCTAACTGTTGACTGATGGATGCCACTTTGAAATTGCATTATACTCCTTTCTGGCCTTATTCAGATCAGCTACAGAGAGCACCTTTGTGTGAGGCATGGTTCATATCAGCTGATGCTTCTTTTGTAGTAATTAGTCTGTGGGTTCACTTACTTTTTACTCCAGTGCTGTGAATGTTTAATAGGTGTGTTCAAAAAGACACAAGAAATTAGAATTGTTTGTGTGTTACCAGCTTAAGCACATTGTGTTAGTCTATTGTAGTGACTTAAATGAGAATCAAATACATTTTATGGCAAATTGACTGCCTTCCGCACATTTACTGCTGCACTGTGGCCCGGGTGTGTGAAACAACATACCTGTACGTCGTTTCATGCAGTAGCTCTGGGGGACATGCGTGTGCCACTGGAGGCGTGATCGCATGTTGATTGGCCAGAGGGGGAGCAGATCCGCGATAGTTTCCGGAAGAGGCAGAACGGTGATCTGCCTATGTCAACAAGGCAGATCAACGTTCTGTCCGAGGGAGAGAGCTCTTGTGTTTCTGCTAAGCAGGAACGCAGATCTCTTTCATTCCCCAGTCAAACCCTCCCCCACACAATTAGAAAGCAACCCCTAGGGACACACGCAACCCTTTGATCACCCCTGGTGTTAACCCCTTCCTTGCCAGTGTCATTAGTACAGTAACATAGCATATTTTTAGAACTGATCACTGAGGCTCGACTTCCAGTTCCGGCGCCACGAGATGTAGCTGTGCTCCACTACAGCTCCCGCAGAGAGACTAGAAAATCGTCATATAAAACCACCCCCGGAACGTTTCATTCTGCTGACTGATCGAGGACTCCAGCCCCCGACACCACCATGGACAAGTACCTCGGAAAGCCTGCGTCCCGGTCGTCGCCGCCGCAAAGATTGGAGGAGTCTTCGGATCCCACGATGCTGTCTGTCATGGCGGTGGCTCCTGCTATGGAGGTTAGTGACACCGCTCCCTCCCCCTCATACCGCACGCTCCCCCTGACACGGAGCTCATAGCACAAGCTGTAGCAGCCCTATTGGCTCCGATGATCGCTTCCTCTGTGGAACGAGCAGTGCAGACGGGCATGGACAAAATCCATAAAGAATTAAAGGAGCAGGCCGCAAAAATGATTGAAGCTGAGCAGCGTATCTCCAGCCTGGAAGACGAATCGATTGCTTTTCAGAGATCAGAGCAGGATCAAGATAAGCAGCTAAAGTTCCTCATTGACAAATTAGAGGACTTGGAAAACAGATCCCGTATGGCCAACCTCCGGTTTATAGGAGGGCTTGAATCCCTCCACCCCACCACACTAGGAAATTTTTGCGCGGTAAAAAGCCGGAGGCCCTAGGCCTACCAGGGCCCTGTGTAGTCGAAAGAGCCCACCGCCTAGGTCCGCCCAAACAGGATGGCACATCTCGCCCAATAATTGAAAAATATCTCAACTATGCGGACAAGCATACTATTCTGCAAAAATACCGCCAACTCAAAACACTCATTATAGATGGCGTAAAGATTCTATTATTTGCGGACTATTCAGCAGAGGTCTCCAAGCGCAGAAAAGCCTTTCAACCTATTTGTTCTGCCCTGTTCAAGGAGAATATAAAATTTACACTCGCCTTCCCTGCGACTTTACACCTGCAATCACCAAATGGAGATCAGCTATCATTCCAGGACCCCTCTGACGCTGATCATTTCCTGCGTCCCTCAAATCTGGCACCTACGCTATCGCTGCGGCTAAAGATCCACATTGTTAGGAAAAGATTGGCCTGGTGAAGTCAGGCCATGTTCTGGACTTTTTTGCCGAGTTTTGCCATTCACCCAATGGCTCTATTTAAGCTCCCTGCACCTGTCAGCAGGTGCTGTCCGTTCTACAGCGTCTGAGTACCTGTGAGCTTCAGCTCTCCTACCTGAAAACCTGCTTCCTGTGTGGTTCCTGTGTACTGACCCGGCTTGTCCCGACCTGCTCCCTATCCGCCTGCACCGACCCCGGCTATCCACGACCATCCGCCTGTCTGACCCCTCTGTACCTTTGCCGCCAGCCCGTGAACGAACCCAGCTTGGACTTTGACTACTCTTCTGCCTGCCCCTTTTGTGCCTCTCTGACCCGCCAGTTGCCGACCCAGCCTGCACGACCATTCTTCTGTCTGCACGACCATCTGGAGCCTCACATCACCACCAGTGACCATCCAGCCCTCGTGCCATCCCGCACTCTGGGACTTCCTGTATACACTACCAGGGGTCCCCGAATCGGGTGTGTAAGAGTGGTTGTTCCCTGCTAAGACAGACTCCACCGCCAGGACCGTGACACACATGCACCGAGGCGCCAAGATCCGCAAAGCCCCAGGAAAGACTCGGCTAAACTCTTTAAATCTACCGGAAACCAGCAACCAAGCACCCTACGTTGATGAATCACCTGGATCTTGCAAGCTCCAGTTAAACGCCCGGACGGGTAGATATAGCAGCTTCTGACTCTTTGCAGCAGATCAATTTTATGTTCTGGGCTAAGTTAACATTCATTATTTCGTTCATGCTATCTTTTTTCCACATGGTTGTCACCAATGCCTCTCCACCTACATAATCGGTGGTCCTCACCACATAGCCTCCTTGAGGGGCAATTTCTCACTGATGTTCCCAGTCTCCTGCTCGGGAGATGGCTCATACACAGTAACACCATGTGGAAAAAAGCGAAGTTGTGTTTTTGCTATGTTCTATTTGTTTAACCCCTATTACTGCTTTTCTTCTCCTCCCTCCCCCTCCCCCTAACGAGAGCATGTTCACGACAAGCCACACTTCTACACTCGGGTTCCCCTACCACATATATGGTGAAGTGGAAGTCCTACCTACTCCTCTCTCTTGTCTCTTGTCCAGCAGATATATTGAGTCTTGGCTCCCCCCTATGAGAGTAGCTACCTGGAACGTCAAAGGACTCAGGTCCCCCATCAAACGAATGCAAGTGCTACGCCACCTAAAGTGACTTAAAATAGATATTGCCCTTATACAGGAGTCCCACCTCACACAAACATATTTTCACCGCATGAAGAAACTCTGGGTAGGGGAGGTCTTCGGGTCAGAGGCAGTGGGCCGCAAAGCAGGAGTACTGATACTCCTTCATAAGAATCTGCCTTACAAAATTTTGAAGACACTATCCGACGACCAAGGTCTCTGAATCTCTATTCACCTCAACTGGGGCAGCAAGGAACTAGTCGTCACCTGCATATATGCTCCCAATAACCCGACTAAACAATACTTCTCAACTCTGACCAGTCACCTTCTACTCTCCCCTAACATCCCCCACATAATGGGTGGGGATTTCAACTGCACCATG
Source organism: Glandirana rugosa (assembly GCA_018402905.1). Lineage (NCBI taxonomy): Eukaryota > Metazoa > Chordata > Amphibia > Anura > Ranidae > Glandirana > Glandirana rugosa. The sequence continues at coordinate 1,489,093 of BLSH010460263.1, read as the reverse complement.
CACCCCTCAGATGACAGGTCCTTCATTAAAACACATACCGTACATGGCAATGATCCTCCCCCAACACACCTCAACACGGCTATGAATACCTCCCACTTCACTGACATATGGAGGCTTTATCATCCCTCTAATAAAGAATACACCTTTTATTCCAGCCCCCACAGGGTATTTTCCAGGTTAGACTATTTCTTTGGCTCAGAGTCCATCATTTCCTCTATAACCGAATCTGAGATTCATGATATTGCCATTTCAGACCACGCCCCTGTTACATTAACTCTACGGGATCCGAACCCCAGTCCCACTCTGAGGCTATGCCGCTTCCCAGCCTACTTAGGACACAATGCTGATTTTACAGAGTACATACATAAAGCTTGGGAAGAGTTCACTGACACAAATAAGACACATCAGAACAACCAGAATTTGTTTTGGGAAGCCGGCAAAGCATATCTGCGAGGGCGCATAATATCTTATGCCTCTGCTTTCAAGAAAAAGGTAGAAATGATACACAAAGCCAGATTCGAAGCCAACCTATCCAATTTTGGAAATAAGCCAGGGAAACTGCTGGCCAGGCTATGCAAAGGTCAGTACAAACCGACACATATTGCCTCCTTAAGGGACTCAGCAGGCCGCATTCATTCTCACCCCCAAGCAGTTGCCAACATCATGCTAAAATTTTACTCTGCACTCTATTCTCCCGACCCCTTTGACCCTCTTAAGGCATGCAGCTTCCTAGAACATTCTCACCTCCCTACCATCTCCCCGGCCCAGTTGGACATGCTAAATTCCCCGATAACTGAGACTGAAATAAACCACACCATTCGTCACCTAGCTCCCTCCAAGGCCCCAGGTCCTGACGGACTAACGGGTGAATTTTATAGCTCTCTAGCTGATACGTTGAGTCCAACACTCATCCGGGTTTACAATGAGATTTGGGCAGGAGGTCCATATCTCCCAACTGGTCATCAGGCTTAGGTAGTCTTTGGCCGCGTCCCCTCAGCCCCCGTTCTGGGTGCATCCTGGTGTGGCCGCGTGGATGGTTTTCAATTGGGAGCACTAATTATCTATCGTGTAAGTCTGGGGTATTTTACCGACCCCGGCTACTATCATTACTTCAACTATGCTGTGTTATATATACTGATTTATCCTTCTTGTAGATGTCATGCGTCCACTCCTGAGGAAGCGAGTGGAGCTCGCGAAACGCGTAGAGTATAGATGCATTGTATACTAGATTCATACATTTGTATTGCACCTGCATGTATGTATTTTGACTGTAAGCACAAGATATGCCCTATGTGCAGCGGCTCGGACCACAGTTGCCCTTTATTTGTTGTTTTATTATAAACAATAAATAGGTTTTTATTGAATTATCTGTGTTTATTTTTTGGACCATATGTCAACCTCATTTAAAGTCCCATGGGTGTTTCTTTTTGTTTTGTATGAATACGGATGGAGGTTTGACATAAGTGAGACTAGCAACAAACCTTCTCCTTTTATTAACCTATAAAGTAACTACCAAAGGTCAATCCAGCTCTCCTCTGCTAGATATACTGCTAGTATTAGTGAACTTATTCTCACCCCCAGTACCCTCTTTATCCTGCTTCCTCCTCTTGAAAATGTTGTGGCAAAACTACATATTTTATGTGTTTATGCAACCAAAAAATACTGTATCTTTATGGTCAGTGGGTCTTTCCCTGACCCCAGTCATAATATGTATCTGCTCTATTTCGTCAATAAAATTTGTTGGAAAAAAAAAAAAGAGAACTGATCACTGTAGTAGTGTCACTGGTCCCCAAAAATGTGTCAAAAGTGTTAGTTAGGTGTCCGATTTGTTCACCGCAATGTCGCAGTCCCGCTAAAAATCGCTGATAGCCACCATTACAAAAAATAAAATAAAAATTCCATAAAAATATCTCATCGTTTGTAGACGTTATACCTTTTGTGCAAACCAATCAATCTACACTTATTGGAATTTTTTACCAAAAATATATAGCAGAATACATATTGGCCTAAATTAATGAAGAAATATGATTTTTTTTACATTTTTTTATTGGTGTTTTATAGCAGAAAGTAAAAAATATTGTTTTTTTTTTCAAAATTGTCGTTCTTTTTTTGTTTATCGCAAAAAATAAAAACCGCAGAGGTGATTAAATACCACCAAAAGAAAGCTCTATTTGTGGGGAAAAAAGGAAATCAAATTTTAAGGCACAGTGCTGCATCGCAAAAAAGTCATGAAGGGGGTAAAACCTTGGGGCTGAAGTGGTTAAAGTGGTTGTAAAGGCAGAAGGTTTTTTTTTTTTTACCTTATTGCATTCTGTGCAGTAAGGTAAAAAAACCTTCTGCATGTAGCTCCCCCCACACCCCCCCCCCCCCAATACATACCCGAGTCTGGTCTTGATCCAGCTACAGTGGGGATCAAAAGTTTGGGCACCCCAGGTAAAAATTTGTATTAATGTGCATAAAGAAGCCAAGGAAAGATGGAAAAATCTCCAAAAGGCATCAAATTACAGATTAGACATTCTTATAATATGTCAACAAAAGTTAGATTTTATTTCCATCATTGACACTTTCAAAATTACAGAAAACAAAACAATGGCGTCTTCAAAAGTTTGGGCACCCTGCAGAATTTATAGCATGCACTGCCCCCTTTGCAAGGCTGAGACCTGCCAGTGTCATGGATTGTTTTCAATCATCGTCTGGGAAGACCAGGTGATGTCAATCTCAAAGGTTTTAAATGCCCAGACTAATCTGACCTTGCCCCAACAATCAGCACCATGGGATCTTCTAAGCAGTTGTCTAGAAACCTGAAACTGAAAATAGTTGACGCTCACAAAGCTGGAGAAGGCTATAAGAAGATAGCAAAGCGTTTTCAGATGTCAATATCCTCTGTTCATAATGTAATTAAGAAATGGCAGTCATCAGGAACAGTGGAAGTTAAAGCAAGATCTGGAAGACCAAGAAAAATATCAGCCAGAACAGCTCGCAGGATTGTGAGAAAAACAATTCAAAAGATCTGGCAGACACTGGAGTTGTGGTCCACTATTCCACTATGAAGAGATACTTGTACAAATATGGTCTTCATGGAAGAGTCATCAGAAGAAAACCTCTTCTACGTCCTCACCACAAAAATCAGCGTTTGCAAATGAACATATAGACAAGCCTGATGCATTTTGGAAATAAGTTCTGTGGACCGGAATGAGCAAAGGAGAAGAAGGGGCACAGAATTTAATGAAAATAACCTCTGTCCAACTGTTAAGCATGGGGGTGGATCAATCATGCTTTGGGGTTGTATTGCAGCCAGTGGCACAGGGAACATCTCACGAGTAGAAGGAAAAATGGATTCAATAAAATTTCAGCAAATTTTGGATGGTAACTTGATGCCATCTGTGAAAAAGCTGAAGTAAAAGAGAGGATGGCTTCTACAAATGGATAATGATCCTAAACACACCTCGAAATCCACGGGGGATTACATCAAGAGGCATAAACTGAAGGTTTTGCCATGACCTTCACAATCTCCTGACCTCAACATAATTGAAAATCTATGGATAGACCTTAAAAGAGCAGTGTGTGACAGACAGCCCAGAAATCTCAAAGAACTGGAAGACTTTTATAAGGAAGAATGGGCAAAGATACCTCAAACAAGAACTGAAAGACTCTTGGCTGGCTACAAAAAGCATTTACAAGCTGTGATACTTGCCAAAGGGGGCAGTACAAGATATTAACTCTGCAGGGTGCCCAAACTTTTGCAGACAACATTATTTTGTTTTCTGTTATTTTGAAAGTGTAAATGATGGAAATAAAATCTAACTTTTGTTGACATATTATAAGAATGTCTAATCTGTAATTTGATGCCTTTTTGAGATTTTTCCATCATTCCTTGGCTTCTTTATGCACATTAATACAAAGTTTCTAAACTTTCGATCCCCACTGTATGTGTACGAGAGCCAAGGCTCTCTCACTTCTCATTGGGTCAGATACAGCAACAGGAGACATTGGTTCCTGCTTCTGTCAATCTGAGGCAATGACAAGGTAGCAGGGGGCAGGGCTTAGTCTTGCTCTTTGTGTATATGGGCTAGTTTACACTTGCTTCAAAACAGGGCGTCAGACACGCTTTGTTAAAGCTCCCTTACCGCCAGTCAAAGCTCCTGTCACTAAATAAAATGGTTAGCTTACAGTCCTGTTTACACCTTGCGCTGGCTTTGCTTCGCTTCACCTTTGCGTCAAAAATTATACTCCATGTAACTTTAGCCAGGCTTCAAAGCCTCTTAGACGCCTCCATGACAAAGCTTGTTTGAAGCTCGTTTGAAGCACCTGCTGCTTTTCAGAGGCTTTAATTCAGCTTTAGCTTTGCTTTGTTTTTGAGAAATTGCAGGTGTGAGAAATTAACAAACACACAGGGCATCGGCCAAGGTTCAACAAAGCTTCAAAAGAGCCTTATCAAAGCCTTACTGAAGCACCACCAAAGCCTTATTGAAGCACCACAGAAGCCTCAAAAACAATAGCTTGTTGAAGCAGTAGGGGCTTTAATGTGTGTTGAAGCCAAAGCAAGTGTAAAACGAGCCCTTATGGACACATGGTGCCACTCTGGGGCACCAGAGTCAGTGGCTTGCTATGGGGGCATTCGGGGGGGGGGGAGGGGGTGCAGGAGCCTGGAGTGCTGGCCGGGACCTGAGAAGAGAGGTATCAGGACTATTCTGGGCAAAACTATTGCAATGTAAGTATGACATATTTTTAATTAAAAAAAAAAAAAACAAAGAAAATAAAAAACAAAGCTTTATAATCACTTTAATTCCAAGGGGGTCACATCCTTTTTCTTGTCACTGTAAATAGATTTTACCTGTGGCCCTTTGATCCTTATAGTGCAGATCCCAGCACTGCGTGGAAGTAAAAGCACTGACCTGTAAAGCGACCGTAAAGGAAGTGATCTCTAGCAGTCTCATGTAATGTGTTCCCAAGCACACCTGTAGCGTTTCCACTGGCTCTGACCATCCCCTGTACTGTACTATGTCTGCAGTCTTTAACACTCTACTGTAGGATTACATATGCTGAATGTGTGGCCCATGGGTGATGTCAGAGGCTACAGTTAAAACAAGAAATGCCTGTGCTGTAGCTTATATATGTACTGTATATAATCCAGTGGCAGCCAGTGCTCATTATTTTTTTTTTGGGGGGGTGGCACAAACCCCCCCCAGACACAGACAGCTGCGATCAGCAAACCCCTTATCCCTAACCATCTCCCCCTGCGCGAAGCAAAGGAGGAAGACACATACAGCAGCAATCAGGAACCCCCCCAGTGGGAGACAGGCGGCGGGTCATCCACCAATCATCACCCCCCCGCAGGAGACACAGATGCCACCAATTATCATCCACCCCCCAGGGGGAGAAGGATGGTGGCAGTCACCAGGGAAGCTGCCTTACCTTGTGGAGATGTGAGGGCTGGGAGAAGGAAGAGCCAGGGCTGCTCCGGCCAACAAACATAAGACATTCTCCTTCCGGCTGTCCAGAAACCTGAAGTATGTCCTGAGACACGATTGGCCTGGGAGTCCTAAGAATCCCTGGCCAAAATGGGCTTCCTGATTGGCTGGGAGGAGAATAAGGAAGAATAGAGAATATCCATTCGCTAGTGTTACTCAGCTGGGTGGGATTAGGGTGTAGTGCTCTGCGCCCCGAGCCAACCCTATTTTGAAGTCTCTGGTTCTAATCACGTGCTTCAAGAAAACACTCCCCCCCCCATTGGAATCCATAGTCCGGCGTCCCTGCATGCCCTGCATGTAGATCAGGGGGCCGGATGCACGGATGGGGGGGCGGCGCCCCTAAAACTTTACGGCCAAAAGCAGCATCCGAAGATGCTGACACATCAACTTTATAAAACTTAGTAAACGTGTGCACCGAGGCCCAAGTAGCTGCCTTGCACACCTGTGACACTGAGGCCAGGTGTCTGAAAGCCCAAGAAGTGCTAACAGACCTAGTGGAATGAGCCGTGACTGGGAAAGGGGGTACCTTGCCCCGAACAGAATACGCATGGGTCACGGTCTGTCTGATCCAACGGGAAACAGTAGCCGACAATATATGGCCGCCGAGATCATCGACAAGAGGCCAAAAGCCTGTGTACAGGCCGCGACTACAGTAAAATGGCCGCCATTGGCACTAGAGGGAAACCCTCAGTAAAATGGCTGCGGCTATGGCAAAATGGCGGTGATCCACCGCAAAATGGCCGCGGATCGCCGCATGGCGGTACAAAAGGCACAGATGCGTTTTTTTAGAACGGGGTGCGGAGCGGGGGGGGAGGGGGGCGAGGACACCCAGAAGGACACTAGCCCAGTGACCACCCTCCACCGGTCGGTCAAAAGTCGCTACAGTACGCCCAGCACCCCCCCTCCACACCCCTAGGGGGGAAGAGGGGGGTCACTCACCACTCCGACGGGCGTAGCAGGTAGCCACCCGGTCACAGACCTTCCTCCCCATCCGGAAAGGGATGTTGCAGGCCAAGCCCCTGGACAGGCACTGAGTCCGGTCACCATGCGTAAGTGGGGGTCACCCACTGGCCGCCCACACGGAATGGGCACGATGCGGCGGGTCCCGCCAAAGCATAGAATTAGCTCGCATCGGTCGGCCGTGCTGGGGAAAATGCAGGATGCTAGTTCCTCTATGCCCCAGCCGGCTTCTTGATAGCAGTCTTCATCAGATAGCTTGAAAAAAAGAAAAAAGCGGTAGCAAAAAATATAAACTGCAGGTCCCATAAGGAAGCCAGGTCAACTCCTTGCACTAGGCATATTAAAACTGATATGCTGAGCAGAGCAGGGGGGTTATGTGGGAGAGAGAGGATGGCCCCCTGGGAGGGGCCAGCTTGCTTTCTTTCTTTTTGCCTAGTTAACTCCTAGTATGATGTGCATATAACCCCACATGTCAAAGAGGGCTGCGTCTGTCAGTGAACGTAAGAGAAACTGAAATATCGCATGGTCCTAAGTATTCTGACTCTTTGCTGTGACAATCATATATTTAACTCAGGTGCTGTCCATTTCTTCTGATCATCCTTAAGATGGTTCTGCACCTTCATTTGAGTCCAGCTGTGTTTGATTATACTGATTGGACTTGATTAGGAAAGACACACACCGGTCTATATAAGACCTTACAGCTCACAGTGCATGTCAGAGAAAATGAGAATCATGAGGTCAAAAGAACTGCCTGAAGAGCTCAGAGACAGTTGTGGCAAGGCACAGATCTGGCCAAGGTTACAAAAAAAATTCTGCTGCACTTAAGGTTCCTAAGAGCACAGTGGCTTCCATAATCCTTAAATGCAAGACGTTTGGGACGACCAGAACCCTTCCTAGAGCTGGCCGTCCGGCCAAACTGAGCTATCGGGGGAGAAGAGCCTTGGTGAGAGAGGTAAAGATGGAGAGAGTGGTTCCGAGAAGAGGGGGCTATCGAGTCAAACCGGCCTGCCGGTCGAGATCCTTCCCAAGACCAGCAGGGTTTGCAGAACGTAAATTCCTAATACCTTCGGTGACACGAGAATCCTTGGAATTCACGTCGTCTTAAAAAAAACATTGGAACCGGTCTAGACACGGAACGGTGTTGACAGAGACTCGAGAAGTCCGTCAAGAAAACTGGAGTACTAAGAGTAAAAGAGACTGTACGTGACACTCGACATTCCAGAATATATCTGGCCACACACAGAAAGGATTAGTTCAGGTTAGTCATATTAGTTTGTGTCGACCTGAGTTTACTTCCACGTCTTGGTAGAATTCCTAC
>BLSH010460263.1:1430331-1442236 GCA_018402905.1 Glandirana rugosa | reverse complement strand
GTTGACCAAAGAAGTTTAGTGCACATGCTCAGCGTCATATCCAGAGGTTGTCTTTGGCAAATAGACATATGAGTGCTGCCAGCATTGCTGCAGAGGTTGAAGGGGTGCAGGGTCAGCCTGTCAGTGCTCAGACCATATGCCTTACACTGCATCAAATTGGTCTGCATGGCTGTCATCCCAGAAGGAAGCTTCTTCTAAAGATGATGCACAATTAAGCCCGCAAACAGTTTGCTGAAGACAAGCAGACTAAGGACATGGATGTCTGGAACCATGTCCTGTGGTCTGATGAGACCAAGATAAACTTATTTGGTTCAGATGGTGTCAAGCATGTGTGGCAGCAACCAGGTGAGGAGTACAAAGACAAGTGTGTCTTGCCTGCAGTCAAGCATGGTGGTGGGAGTGTCATGGTCTGGGGCTGCATCAGTGAACCATGAATGCCAACATGTACAGTGACATACTGAAGCAGAGCATGATCCCCTCCCTTTGGAGACTGGGCCGCAGTTCAGTATTCCACCTTGATAACGACCCCAAACACACCTCCAAGACGACCATTGCCTTGCTAAAGAAGCTGAGGGTAAAGGTGATGGACTGGCCAAGCATGTCTCCAGACATAAACCCTATTGAGCATCTGTGGGACATCCACCAGCTCTGTGATGTCATCATGGAGGAGTGAAAGAGGACTCCATTGGCAACCTGTGAAGCTCTGGTGAACTCCATGCTGAAGAAGGTCAAGGCAGTGTTGGAAAATAATTGTGGCCATACAAAATATTGACACTTTGTGCCCAAATTGGACATTTTCACTTAGGGGTGTACTCACTTTTGTTGCCAGCGATTTAGACCCGAATGGCTGTGTGTTGGGTTATTTTGAGAGGGCAGCAAATTTACACTGTTATACAAACTGTACACTCACTACTTTACATTGTAGCAAAGTGTCATTTCTTCAGTGTTGTCACAAGAAAAGTTATAATAAAATGTTTACAAAAATGTGAGGGGTGTACTTACTTTTGTGAGATACTGTATATACACACCATAGTTTGTAGACACTGTCATTTTCACACAATTTTTTTTTACTAAAGACATTTAACAGAATACAATTTTGCCTACATTTATAAAGACATTTGATTTTATTGGAAATGTTTTATAAAAGAAAGTAGAAAATATCCACTTCAGCCCCGGAAGGATTTCACACTTTAGGACCAGAGCACTTTTGCGATTTGGCACTGCATTGCTTTAACTGACAATTGCGCAAAATTTGTGTCCTTTTTTTCCCATGAATAGTGCTTTCTTTTGGTGGTATTTGATCACCTCTGCGTCATTTCTGATTGCCGCTATAAACAAAAAAAGAGCGACAATTTTGCAAAAAAAAGCAAAAAAACTATTTTTCGCTAAAATACAAATCCACAAAAAATATAAAAAACATTTTTTTCATCGGTTTGGCCGATTTATATTCTTCCTCATATTTTTGCAAATAAATTGCAATCGGCGTTTATTGATTGTGGTTTGTGCAAAAGTTGCCGCGTTTACGAATGATGAGAATTCATTTCTGGGGTTTTAATTTAATTTATTTTTTTTTTTTTACTAGTAATGGCGGTGATCTGCGATTTTTAGCGGTACTGTGATATTGCGTCGGACCATTTTGACACTTTTTTGGGACCATTGGCATTTATACATCGATCAGTGCTGTAAAAATGCACTGATTACTGTGTAAATGCCATTGGCAGTGAAGGGGTTAACCTGCAGGGGGCGCTCTAAGGGTTATCTGTGTTCCCTGGGAGTGTTCTAACTGTATGGGGGCTGGGCTGGCAGGGGGAGGGGAGTGATCAAGGCTTTCATATACAGGAAGCAAAAACAAGGGCCAGGGATAAATTCAAGGCAAATACCAAGCTCTGCTTAGCGGCCAGCTGCGACTAACCAAATTAACCTGTCTAACAGTATGCGTTTAAAAACAGGGGTTTCGTTGCACAAATTTGCAAATGCATGCATAAGCTACAGGCCCCGCCAAGGCACTCTGTGATCTGTAGTCCTATCTCTGATTTCTAAGAGACTCCACAGTGGAAGCACATGCATTCTAATAAGATAGGTGAAGGCAGATGGTCTGGAGGGGGCCCCACCCCTCCTTAAAGGTGCAGGGGCACATTGAACACCCAGCATATAGCACAGTGGCAGCAAAGATGTCAATGTGTTGTCTGACCAAAGATCAAACATACCAAACAATGACCACTGCCTACACCTATAACTGGCCTTACGCATGCATTTGCAAATTTGTGCAACTAAACCCCTGTTTTTAAACGCATACTGTTAGACAGGTTAATTTGGTAAGTCGCAGCTGGCCGGTAAGTAGAGCTTGGTATTTGCCTTGGAATTATCCCTGGCCCTTGTTTTTGCTGTTTGTTGCCCTCCAATGCTTCTTGCTGCAAAGGCCAGTTATAGGTGTAGGCAGTGGTCATTGTTTGGTATCCATATAGAGGAAGCCTGTGATCACAGCCCTTCACCCTCTGTCAGAACGGAGATCCGTGTTTACTTACACGGACCTCCATTCTTTCACTGCGGGGGGCCATCGCGGGTAGCTGGCGGAGATCGAGTCCACCCTACCCGCTCCCTGGACCCCCCCGAACACAGTGAGTGCGCCTCCAGCAGCGCGCACGCGCTCACAATGCTAGTTATTGCGGCAGCCGTCAGGTGATGGCGGTTTGCGATAACGAGCCACTTTGTGGGCGGTCGGCAAGTGGATATTGTTGTTTATTTTCCAGTCTACTTTCATTTATATAGCAAAAAATAAATTAAAAAAATGGTGATTAAATGCCACCAAAAGAAATCTCAATTTGTGTGAAAAAAAGAGAAATTTTATTTGTGTACAATGTTGCATGACCAAGCAATTGCCAGTAAGCAAATGAGTGCCGAACAGAAAAACATGCCCTGGTCATGAAGGGAGTAAAACGAGGTCAAATGGTTAACGATTTTGAACCATTTTATTACTTGCCTTTACTATATAAAATCTGGGTGATTTGCAAACTTCCCATGTTTATATGGGGAATTTTAGGGTAGTGTATGTTAGAGTTTCCTGGAGATTTGTAGAAACTGTATGAAAGGTACTGTGAACTATACTGTTGATGGAAGGTCATTAGGAACCTTCTTTAGGTTCTCATTCCCCATCCCTTTGATTAGTGTAGATAGCTCTTGAATGGGGGACCTTATGGTGGAAGCTTGGATAAGAAGTGGGTTGAACATAGCTTAGCACGGACTTGTATGAGAGTGGTTGGGTTGGTTATCTCCGATTCAATTATTCAGATAAAATTGCCAATTTTTCTGAACTCAGTCACGGATGCTTAAGTCTTTTGAAAGGACAATGAGGGCAAAATACATACGTCTACCATTCATATATTACAGCATCAATCAACAAAAATCTGCTTTATGAGGCCGCCAGAAGGGTTCCATATACTATCTGTAAATAGGCCACCAGATTTTTATCCATTTACAAGACAATTACCTTATACAAATGGTAGATAAACCAGTTCTTCTTTGCTTTTTTTTTTTTTTGACAATTTAAAAAAAACAAAACATTTTGCATTGCCCTTCATATTTAGAGTTGAGCGAACCCGTGGATGTTTCAGGTTCGGTGGGTTCGGCCAAACTTCGGAAAAAAGTCCAGGTTCGGTACCGAACTTGACCCAAACTTTACCCCGAACCCCTATTGAATTCAATGGGGACCCAAACTTTTCGGCACAAAAATGACTGTAAAAAAGAGTCCTGGAAAGTGTTAGAGGGCTGCAAAAGGATTTTAGAACAATAATCTGTCCCTTACAGCAACAGCAGGAACCTGACCCTATAGAACTAGGAGATGATTTTAGAACAATAATCTGTCCCTCTAAGCAGTAGACTCTACCTAGTCCAGTCAGATCTTTCTGTAATGCAGGATGAGATCTGCAATCTGTCCCTAAAAGCAGTAGTAGTAGTAATCTCTACCTATCTATCTATCAATCTGTCCCTCACAGCACCGGCAGCATCCTCTCCCTACACTACCCAGAGAGCATGTGACATGCAGCACTGTGACTCCAGCCTCATATAGAGGCTGGGTCACATGATGCACTGGCCAATCACAGCCATGCCATTAGTAGGCATGGCTGTGATGGCTTCTAGGGAAAACCAGTGAAACGCTTGTTGATTGGCTGCCCTGCAGCTATTCAACATGCGTGATCACATACCCGAACCCAGAACTCAAACTTTTTTTTCAAATGCCCGGGTTCGGGTCCGGGTCACGGACACCCTAAAGTTCGGTACGAACCCGAACTTTACAGTTCGGGTTCGCTCAACTCTATTCATATTGGTTTTTTAGCTTTTTGTAGTTTACCACAAAAAAATATGCAATGTGTTAAAAAAGCCTTCTTTTTGTTTGGAAATAACCTTGTCATGCTTTGTACTAGAAACACTATGTTGCTATCAAAATAAATGGGACAAATTGAAGAATAAACATTATAAATTTAAATCATTTGCAGACATTGTACAGGCATGGTCTACCAATACCATTGTCCCCATCAAGAAGCATTACAAGAACCAGCTCTCCTTGGTTTTTCTTTTTGTGACAATTTAAAAAAAATGTTACTGTTCATACTTTGCATTTTCCTTCATGTTGTTTGTTAGCTTTTTGTAGTTCAACCATAAAAAAAAAAAAAAAAAATGCCCAAATTGTTCCAGAAAAGCCTTCATTGTGTTTGGAAATAACTTTGCCATGTTTTGTAGAAACATTTTAGTGTAAAAAAAAGTAAAATATTATTAGCAATTTTTGTCTGCACACATTGTGATGGCATGGTCCACCATTATCACAGAGATGTGCAGACAAGGCTGGAGCAATAGATGTGGCTGAGAGAAGCTGTTGAAGACCAACTGTACCAAGATAGAAAAAAAAGCTGGAAAAAAGTGATACCAGTATTTTACAGGGGAAAATAAAACATGCCAATGGTTTTAAACGCTCAGTGCTTTAGTAAACCAAAGGCTAACTGAAGGGTAATCAACTAGAGTTTATTTTGTCTTTAACATATACCACGAAAGAGAAGAGTCATCATACTCACCTTTTTGGCAGCCCGTGTGTCCTACATCGCTAAAGCCAGCCATAGATTGATCAAAATTCGGCTGGTTCAGTTGGACTTCTGTACAACCAGCCTGTTTGTTTTTTTTCACGTGATCACTACCAGTGGCTATAGCAGCCAGCAGTGATCATTTTACTCAATAGCTCTGCGGGAGGGATTCCCCCATCAAAACTGACTGTGTTGATGGGGGAACTGAGCAATTTTATTTCCTTCAACCCATGGTTGAACAAGCCATAGTGACCACTTTCCTATCCCAGAGGTTCTTACATTGAGGTGAGTGGATTAGTATGTCACTAGGACTGTAGCACCTGATGTTTTAAGAAGAGCACTGGATTGATGACATGGGATTGGACTTTTTTCACTGATGAACTTTGGTATTTACTAAGTGATATATATTGTTTATGAGCTTTTAGATTCATTCATCACACATTTTGCACTTTTGTTATGTTATTTTGCATGGTCCACATTTGACAGTGAAGAGTGGTGGACAAGGTCAATATTTTAAGGCAGAACTTCAGCTAAAAGGGGTGTTCTGTTTTATGTCCTCCTCTTTTCCCTCTTTTGGGATTGCATTTTACAGAACATTACAGAGCTGCAGATTGAAAAGGAAAGATCATTTTTATGAGCAATAGAATTACAATATGACGTGTGGCACAATTGTATAGAATATATTATTATTATTATTTTATTTGCAATTTTTTTTCCACAAAAGTATAGTTAGTCTTTAAGTATGTTTTGCATTAATATTGTGTATGTCTGTGATTTATATTATGCTCTGTTTAAATGATTCAGAAGATAATCTCACATAGATATACATTGTTTTTTATACTTTTATTACCGCTACTCTTGGTCATTTTCATGTGCTGGTTGGGTGAATAGAATATGTCCCCTAACTCAGGGGTTCCCAATCCCTGGGCTATTGACTGGTGCCGGGCCATGGCCTCTTTGCAGCAGGGCTGTGAAGGCTGCAATGTAAGAGGTGAGGCAGGCAAGCAGAGAGATTACATCATCTCTCAGTGACTCGCCCCACATCAGTGCTCATCCGTCCTTACAGCCGGGCTGCAAAGGCTGCTCTATCAGATGTGTAGCGAGCGAGCAGAGAGATTACATAATCTCTCATCTCCCGCCCCACATCCCAGCTGTTCCACCTTCACTCTGGAATAGGACCCAGCATTTGCAGGTATAGAAGTGAGTGCCGGTATATAGAGTGAAAGAAGTGACAAGCTGCATCTAGTGGCAAGCTACATCTGGTGGCAAGCAACATGGCAAATGACAAGCTACATCTTGTGGCAGGTGACAAGCTGCATGTGCTGGCAGACAATGTGGCAAGTGACAAGCTGCATCTGGTGGCAAGTGACAAGCTGCATCTGGTGACAGACAATGTGGCAAGTGACAAGCTGCATCTGGTGGCAAGTGACAAGCTGCATTTGTTGGCAGGTGACGTGGCAAGTGACAAGCTGCATCTGGTGGCAGACAATGTGGTAAGTGACAAGCTGCATCTAGAGCCATGTGACAAGTGACAGGCTGCATCTGGTGGCAGGAGACGTTGTAAGTGACAAGCTGTATCTGGTGGTAGGTGACATGGCTAGTGACAAGCTGCATCTGGTGACAGGCAACGTGGCAAGTGAAAATCTGCACCTGGTGGCAAGTGACAAGCTGCATCTGGTGGCAAGTGACAAGCTGCATTTGGTGGCAGGCAACGTGGCAAGTGACAAGCTGCATCTGGTGACAGGTGACATGGCTAGTGACAAGCTGCATCTGGTGACAGGCAACATGGCAAGTGACAAGCTGCACCTGGTGGCAAGTGACGTGGCAAGTGACAAGCTGCATCTGGTGCCAAGTGACATGCTGCATTTGGTGGCAGGTGACGTGGCAAGTGACACACTGCATCTAGTGGCAAGTGACAAGCTGCATCTAGTGGCAGGCGATGTCGCAAGTGACAAGCTGCATCTGGTGGCAGGCGATGTGGTAAGTGACAAGCTGCATATGGTGACAGGCGATGTGGTAAGTGACACACAGCATCCGTTGGTAGGCGATGTTGCAAGTGACAAGCTGCATCTGTGACAGGCGATGTCGTAAGTGACACACCGCATGTAGTGGCAGGCAATGTCGCAAGTGACACGCTGCATCTGGTGGCAGGCGATGTGGTAAGTGACAAGCTGCATTTGGTGGCAGGCAACGTGGCAAGTGACAAGCTGCATCTGGTGACAGGTGACATGGCTAGTGATAAGCTGCATCTGGTGACAGGTGGCATGGCTAGTGACAAGCTGCATCTGGTGACAGGCAACGTGGCAAGTGACAAGCTGCACCTGGTGGCAAGTGACGTGGCAAGTGACAAGCTGCATCTGGTGGCAAGTGACAAGCTGCATCTGGTGCCAAGTGACAAGCTGCATCTGGTGGCAGGCGACGTGGCAAGTGACAAGCTGCATCTAGTGGCAAGTGACAAGCTGCATCTGTGACAGGCGATGTGGTAAGTGACACACCGCATCTAGTGGCAGGCGATGTCGCAAGTGACAAGCTGCATCTGGTGGCAGGCGATGTGGTAAGTGACAAGCTGCATATGGTGACAGGCGATGTGGTAAGTGACACACAGCATCCGTTGGTAGGCGATGTTGCTAGTGACAAGCTGCAACTGGTGGCAAGGGACAAGCTGCATCTGGCGGCAAGTGACACATTTAGGGTTCCCACTGATTTTGATTCTGCATTATGGTGAGTTGAACTATTTAATTTTATATTACAATGTAATAATAGAAATAATGTGCTTCAATCATCCTGACACCATAACAACCATGGTGTCAGGATGATTGAAGCGCTAATATCAGCCATTGCACCTGCAAATCGGCTGCGGAGCCCAGCCCCACCCCCCTTGCCAGACCTTGCCAATATTTCCTTTCACGAAACTGGTCCCTGGTGCCAAAAAGGTTGGGGGCCGCTGCCCTATATTACATGCCAGCATTTTATTTCTCCTATCTCTAATTCCAGTAAAACAGTAGAGGGAAGTCAATATAGCAAGCAATGCAAAGTTTACGGGTTGATTCTGCCAACATGTATCCTGGATACATTTTCTTTTGTGAATTATTAGCCTGTATCTTGTTTACTCCTTGTTCCTCCCTTCCCTGACGAGTGAAGCTTTCATCCCTCATTAAGGTTAATATTGTCACTGTTTTATCACATTAAGATCTCACTCACTTCTCAACAACACAGACCAGAAAGTCAACTCTGTGTCTTAACAACCAAACAACAGCTTTGCCTTCAATTAAAAATTCATTAAAATGCAAATGAGTTTATTATTATTTTTGTGACTACTCAATGGCTTCCTCATCAGAAATGACACTTGCAGGAGATGAACTTGCAAGGGGATGTAATAGAAAAGAGTCTTAGATTAATTTGTTAAAAGTATCTGTGCTTCTCAGTCGTCTGTGCGCCTGTGAAGCTGGGTTAGCTTGACATATGCAAACAGAACACTTTCGCTACGCACATTTGGTTTGAAGATTGTCACTGTGAACAACTAAGCCGTTTATTTGGTGTCACACATCAGTGAATGGAGAACTGCCTTGCATGCCAAATGATCGAAAATGAAAGGTTCAAAAAATGATCTGCCTGTGTTTAGAACTTTTTAAAGCTGAACTCTAGACACAAAACATTTTAATCGAAAGAAATTCTTTAAACTTCATATAGTGATAGATATTTTAGGGTCTAGGGGCTGTGGCCAATGCGGAGATGTCCTCCATATTTGGTGGACTTGCCCACGCCTAACTGGATTTTGATCTAGGATTTTCGGATTCCTGCAAGTAGCCTACTGTGTGTATGTGTGTAGTTAGCACCCAGCTGCCCAGGTCAGGGGGAAAGGGTTAATGTTTTACCACTCTTCCCCAATGTGTTTGTGGGCTTTCGCTGGGGTACAGCCTCCCTCCTGTGTTCTATAAAAGCAAAGCCCTGGGGAACACTTGGGGAAACACATGGGGAGCCCATGCTAAAGACTTGCTGGGTCTGTTCTGGAATGCCGATTTCCCAGAATAACCTGGGAAAATTGACTTTCGAGCACCACCAAGCATGGACTTTCCTCTAACAGACTTCACCTGTGCAGGAAACCTGGGGCAGCCACAGTTAGGTTCAGGTATAAATGGAATGTTATTGCATGTTATACATGTTTGCCAAGTTTACAATAAATGTTGATTTAACCGCTCAGAGCCTAGTCTGAAGTTACTCAAGGGGTGCATGTGAGGATTTGGCATGTCATCAAAGAACTTGGGTCCTTAAAGCGAAGTTCCACCCAAAAGTGGAATTTCCGCTTTAAAGGAAGTTGACCCACTGACATACCACAATTGGCATGTCATTTTTTTTTGGGGGGGGGGGACCGGGACCCTGTTTCCACAGGGTCCCAGGTCCACTTCCTCTCCTAGAGCCGTGACTGCAGAATGAAGTTCACCCCCCCTCCCTCTCAGGGATCTTCACTGACACGTCACAGGTCCTAGAAGATACGTTGGCCATTCACAAGGCGCAGCACAACTCAGGCATGCGCAGTGCGCTCCTGGATTTGAAGCCAAAGCCTGGCGCCCACACTTGTGATGCCGGGACCATCGAGGGGAGGAGGAGAAGAGCGAGCCCTCGGGCGACCGCATCGCTGGAGCCTGGGACAGGTGACTGTCTGATTGTTAAAAGTCAGCAGCTACAGTTTTTGTAACTGCTGACTTTTACTTGGGTGGAACTCCACTTAGCTATAATATGGGATATGTGTATCTCTACTAGGGCAGAGGCTCATGAGTAACTGCAATGAGAAACAACAACCAATCATTGCCATGGTACCTGGTTAGGTGACAGGTTTTCCGGTAGTGAGGGGGTCAGTGCCTGGACTCCCTCCCTAGCTGTCCGCCTCAGACGGTCACCGGGCATGGACTAGATCTATGGCCTGGTCACTTGGTATGGAAAGAGAAGAGTTAAATGAGGGCATGTATGAGGTCTGAGTTATTTGCTCAGCAGGGCCCCATTCTGTCACTGGGAGATGTCAGGGCTCCCCACTACTGCACAGCCAGTCACACAGCATTTGCTTCTTACATACAGACACCGAAATCGGTCCTTTGGCTTGTTTCTGTTATTTTATTAGGGGATGATAACTTGGATGGGGTAAGGGATTATGGGATGCCCAACTTGAAATGTCCAAAAATCAAAACCATGGACAACTTCCTCCCTATTTACAGATTCCTCTTCTTCCTACCTGCACAAAATTGATTCCCTTGTAATACTTCATCTGGGTCACTCCTGGAGGAACTAATAGTCTCTAGTTAGTTCAGCAACAGCCCATTAGTAGCACATGTGGAGTGAACAGCATCTCACACAACCTTCTGCCTCTCAATAGACACTGATCCCAGTTCTACTGCTTGCAGAAATGCTAGCCCACCTGGCTGCCAGCAGCCCACCTGGCTGATTTCTCTTCCCAGTCCTCCCGACTGACACACACATGGAGGCTCCCCAGGGCAAGGTTGGATAAAGACCTGGCACACCGCTGTCTTCAAGAGAGATATTCTACAGCTGGCAGTCTCTACCCTTGTCTGTCCCTGCACCGTGCTGATCTACTCCCCTTGCTCTCTCCACTGCCTCTCCAGTTAGGGTCCATCCAACTGCCTCCTTTGGTGGGATCCTTCCAGGCCAGCCTCTTGAGCTTCAGCCTGAGGTAAAACCCCTCCCTGGCAAGGGTCTCTCAAGGGCCACTGAAATACTCCCCTCAGTACTGCTTCTCAATTTTCCACCTGGCCGCCCTACTGGCATGGTTCATGTCTATTTAAGGGCTCCTTAGTTCCCTGCCAGGCACCCAACCTGGAGATTAGCTAAGGGCCCCTAAATATTCAAGTCAACCTCTCCCAACCTTTACCCACTATCTTCCAGAACGTTCTCCAACATTCTAGAAACAGGGGGAGGCACCAGAGAGCTGCCAGGATGAGTCATCCAGCCCTGGCCTCTAATAACCCTGACCCAGATTTAGTGACTCAGGTTTAATCCTGGGCCAGACTATAGTTTGCCTACTCTAATTCTTGTAGCACACACTAGAGGGTGCTACAGAGGTAACAGAGGTACGCTGACAGGTGGAGTGGGCAGCGGCTCAGCTTGTAGCTCCGAATGCAACACATTCATCTATACAAGTGAGTAAGACATGGGACGAAGAAGCTTCTCTGTATCTTGGGTACTGCACACGTCACTCGTTGCTGAGTTTGGAGACCACCTTAATGTTTGACTTTTCACATGACTGCAGCTCCTGCCTGGTCACAAGGCATTGGTGGGCATGCCTTTGGGCGAAGTATTATCTTGTGTGCAAAGGGCCAGAATGTAACGGCTAGACGACTAGGTCAGAGCAACTCTAAACCTGCAGCTCTTTTGGGATGTTCCTGTGCTGCAGTGGTCATGACCAGGCCTGGACTGGCCATAGGGCAGACCGGGCACTTGCCCGGTGGACCGCGGCCACCGGGCCGCATGTTCTTCTGGGCCAAGGCAGCTGAGCTGCTCATTGAGCCCCCGGTGCTCACACTGCCTCTCCATGGCTGGCTGCCTTTCAGTTTGGCCGGGGGGCGGAGACTACAGGTCACGTTACCTGCTGTGACCGTGAAGAGGGAGGGGATATGCACGAGACTAGACACCGCACAGGAAGGAAAGTAAGTGCGGCTCACAGTGCTTGCGCCTGGATAGTGGCTGCATATACAGTAGAATAATCCATCTATTTATTTTTCTCCTACAGCCTCTGAGTGCCTGATTCTCTTTCTGTACTTCCCGTGGGCACTCAGAGGCTGTAGGAGAACGTCCAAATCTCAACGAGACTGGATCAGCAGATC
>BLSH010460263.1:1418344-1430321 GCA_018402905.1 Glandirana rugosa | reverse complement strand
TTTTCTTTTGTGAATTATTAGCCTGTATCTTGTTTACTCCTTGTTCCTCCCTTCCCTGACGAGTGAAGCTTTCATCCCTCATTAAGGTTAATATTGTCACTGTTTTATCACATTAAGATCTCACTCACTTCTCAACAACACAGACCAGAAAGTCAACTCTGTGTCTTAACAACCAAACAACAGCTTTGCCTTCAATTAAAAATTCATTAAAATGCAAATGAGTTTATTATTATTTTTGTGACTACTCAATGGCTTCCTCATCAGAAATGACACTTGCAGGAGATGAACTTGCAAGGGGATGTAATAGAAAAGAGTCTTAGATTAATTTGTTAAAAGTATCTGTGCTTCTCAGTCGTCTGTGCGCCTGTGAAGCTGGGTTAGCTTGACATATGCAAACAGAACACTTTCGCTACGCACATTTGGTTTGAAGATTGTCACTGTGAACAACTAAGCCGTTTATTTGGTGTCACACATCAGTGAATGGAGAACTGCCTTGCATGCCAAATGATCGAAAATGAAAGGTTCAAAAAATGATCTGCCTGTGTTTAGAACTTTTTAAAGCTGAACTCTAGACACAAAAAATTTTAATCGAAAGAAATTCTTTAAACTTCATATAGTGATAGATATTTTAGGGTCTAGGGGCTGTGGCCAATGCGGATATGTCCTCCATATTTGGTGGACTTGCCCATGCCTAACTGAATTTTGATCTAGGATTTTTGGATTCCTGCAAGTAGCCTACTGTGTGTATGTGTGTAGTTAGCACCCAGCTGCCCAGGTCAGGGGGAAAGGGTTAATGTTTTACCACTTTTCCCCAATGTGTTTGTGGGCTTTTCCTGGGGTCCAGCCTCCCTCCTGTGTTCTATAAAAGCAAAGCCCTGGGGAACACTTGGGGAAACACATGGGGAGCCCATGCCACAATTGGCATGTCATTTTTTTGGGGGGGGACCGGGGATCCTGTTTTCACAGGGTCCCAGGTCTATTTCCTCTCCTAGAGCCGTGGCTACGGAAGGAAGTTCACCTCCCCTCCTCCCTCTCGGGGATCTTCTGGGACACGTCACAGGTCCCAGAAGATATGCTGGTCATTCACAAGGCGCAGCACGTCTCGGGCATGCGCAAGTGCGTGCCTGGCTTTGAAGCCAAAGCCTGGCACCCACACTTGTGATGCCGGCGCCGCCGAGGGGAGGAGGAGAAGAGCGAGCCCTCAGGCGACCACATCGCAGGAGGCTGGGACAGGTGACTGTCTGATTGTTGAAAGTCAGCAGCTACAGTTTTTGTAGCTGCTGACTTTTACTTGGGTGGAACTCCACTTAGCTATAATATGGGATATGTGTATCTCTACTAGGGCAGAAGCTCATGAGTAAATGCAAAGAAAAACAACAACCAGTCATTGCCATGGTACCTGGTTGGTGACAGGTTTTCCGGTAGTGAGGGGGTCAGTGCCTGGACTCCCTCCCTAGCTGTCGCCTCTGTCGGTCACCGGGCATGAACTAGCGTTATGGAGATCTATGGCCTGGTCACTTGATATGGAAAGAGAAGAGTTAAATGAGAGCATGTATGAGGTCTGAGCTATGTGCTCAGTAGGACCCCATTCTGTTACTGGGAGAGAGATGTAGCACTACCCCGTAGGAGCTGCTGATGTCAGGGCTCCCCACTGCTGCACAGCCAGTCACACAGCATTTCCTTCTTACATACAGACACCAAAATCGGTCCTTTGGCTTGTTTCTGTTATTTTATTAGGGGATGATAACTTGGATGGGGTAAGGGATTATGGGATGCCCAACTTGAAATGTCCAAGAATCAAAACCATGGACAACTTCCTCCCTATTTACAGATTCCTCTTCTTCCTTCTACCTGCACAAACTTGATTCCCTTGTAAAACTTCATCTGGGTCACTCATGGAGGAACTAACAGTCTCTAGTTCAGCAACAGCCCATTAGTAGCACACGTGGAGTGAACAGCATCTCACACAACCTTCTGCCTCTCCGTAGACACTGATCCCAGTTCTACTGGCAGCAGCCCACCTGGCTGATTTCTCTTCCCAGTCCTCCCGACTGACACACACATGGAGACTCCCCAAGGCAAGGCTGGATAAAGACCTGGCACACAGCTGTCTTCAAGAGAGATATGCTACAGCTGGCAGTCTCTACCCTTGTCTGTCCCTGCACCGTGCTGATCTACTCACTGTCTCTCCTTGCTCTCTCCACTGCCTCTCCAGTTAGGGTCCATCCAACTGCCTCCTTAGGTGGGATACTTCCAGGCCAGCCTCCTGAGCTCCAGCCAGAGGTAAAACCCCTCCCTGGCAAGGGTCCCTCAAGGGCCACCAAAATACTCCCCTCAGTACTGCTTCTCCATTTTCCACCTGGCCGCCCTTCTGGCATGGCTCATGTCTATTTAAGGGCTCCTTAGTTCCCTGCCAGGCACCCAACCTGATGATTAGCTAAGGGCCCCTAAATATTCAAGTCAACCTCTCCCAACCTTTACACACTATCTTCCAGAATGTTCTCCCACATTCTAGAAACAGGGGGAGGCACCAGAGAGCTGCCAGGATGAGTCATCAAGCCCTGGCCTCTAATAACCCTGACCCAGATTTAATGACTCAGGTTTAATCCTGGGCCAGACTATAGTTTACCTACTCTAATTCTTGTAGCACACACTAGAGGGTGCTACAGAGGTAACAGAGGTACACTGACTGGTGGAGTGGGCAGCGGCTCAGCTTGTAGCTCCGAATGCAACACATTCATCTATACGAGTAGGACATGGGATGAAGAAGCTTAAGGAGGAACTCCATCTCTTGGGTACTGCACACATGTCACTCGTCGCTGAGTTAGGAGACCACTAGAGTTGAGCGAACCCGAACTGTAAAGTTTGGGTCCGTACCGAACTTTCGGGTGTCCGTGTACCGAACCCGAACCCGAACATTTGAGAAAAAAATCTCGGGTTTGGGTTCTGGTATTTTATCACGCATGATGAATAGCTGCAGGGCAGCCAATCAACAAGCGTTTCACTGGTTTTCCCTAGAAGCCATCACAGCCTTGCCTACTAATGGCATGGCTGTGATTGGCCAGTGCATCATGTGACCCAGCCTCTATATGAGGCTGGAGTCACAGTGCTGCATGTCACATGCTCTCAGGTTAGTGTAGGGAGAGGATGCTGCCGGCACTTTGAGGGACAGATTGCAGATCTAATAACTAGGTAGAGATTACTACTACTGCTTTGAGGGACAGATTGTAGATCTATAACATCTCATCCTGCATTACAGAACAATCTGATTACAGAACTATCTCTCATCCTGCATTACAGAACGATCTGATACTGGACTACGTAGAGATTACTACTGCTTTGAGGGACAGTTTGCAGATCTAATAACATCTCCCATTTTCTTCCTTTTGCAGCCCTCTAGCAATTTCCAGGACTTTTTTACAGTCATTTTTGTGCCGAAAAGTTTGGGTCCCCATTGACTTCAATGGGGTTTCGGGGTCTGGGGTAAAGTTCGGATAACGTTCGGTACTGAACCCGAATGTTTCTGCGAAGTTCGGCCGAACCCGCCGAACCCGAACATCCAGGTGTTCGCTCAACTCTAGAGACCACCTTAATGTTTGAATTTTCACATGACTGCAACGTCTGCCTGGTCCCAAGACATTGGTGGGCATGCCTTTGGGCAAAGTATTACCTTGTGTGCAAAGAGCCAGAATGTAATGGCTATATGACTAGGTCAGAGCAACTCTAAAACTGCAGCTCTTTTGGGATGTTCCTGGGCTGCAGTGATCAGGACTGACCAAAAGTGGTCCAAGGAAGGAAAACCAGCAAACCAGCTATAGGGTCATGGGAGGCCAAGGCTCACTGATGCATGTGGGGAACAAAGGTTGGCCTGAGTAGTCCGGTTCAATAGAGGAGTTACTGGAGCTCAAATTGCTAAAAGTTGCTGGTTAAGATAGAATAGGTGTCAGAACACACAGTGCATCATAGTTTATTGTATATTGGGCTGCGTAGGTCAGGGTGCCCATGCTGAACCGCATCCACAACCAAAAGCAACTACAGTGGCCACATTGAGAACTGGACCACAGATAAGGTGGCCTGGTCTGATGAATCACATTTTCTTTTACATCATGTGGATGTGTGTGCATCACCTATCTGAGAAGATATGGTGACACCAGGATGCACTATGGGAAGAAGACAAGCCGACGGACACAGTGTGATGCTTTGTCTAGTGGAGTCCATGCCTTGATGGCTCAGGGCTGTTTTGCCAGTGTAGCACCCTGGTCCTAAACGGGGCTGCTAACAAATTTAGTTTGCTAGGTGGTAACTAGCCTGGCCAATTGTTAAGGGGATCCCCTGACTTTTCCCTAAATCTGGATTTGGGGCACCTTTCTCTTTTGTCACCAGGTGGTGTTGTTGCCTGTGGTATTAGAATGACAAGGGACATAGTGAATTCAGACTAGGAGTGGATAGGTTGTTTCAGCCAATTGGCAGGGGTTTTTTTCGGGCCTTTGGCCTGCTGAGAGAGCCTATTTATTCGGGAAGAGTCAGGTGATTGGGGTTCTGTGCCACCTGGACGACTGCTTGGTAGACATGTGTTACAAGGCTCTGGGTTGCTAGGGCAGAAGCCTGAGGCCTATCCCGGGAGCACCTGGCTGCTAGGCTGTCTGAGAAGCCCAACCAAGTTGCAGAGGTTCCACTGGATGGGGAGCCGAATTGTTGCCAGCGGTGAGGGACAAGCAGTTACCATAAGGGATAACCACTCCTGTTACAAGTGTATGGAAGTCTGAAGAAGTACCAGAGCAGCCTTTTCACCAGCCGGGGATGTTGAAGAAGTGGGAAAGCTTCAGCAGAGTGCCAAGCCAGGGACCCAGTGGGTTAGCGTGGGTGAAGCTTGAGCAATTATATAGCGGGTTAGCTGTGGAAGAGCTAAGGGGATCCTGTGACGACTGGGATCTTGAAGTCTAGTGAGAGATCGGGAGCTCAGTCAGTAAAGATCTACAATAGGGTACTATGAGATGTGAGAGATGATCTATAACGGGTTACTGTGAGTTACGTGTACAGATCTCTATTGACTGTTGAAAGTTCAGTTGCCATAGGAGACAGCAGTTCTACAAATAAAGTTGCTGCAACCAGCTTGGAGGCACTCTACCTGTATAGCTGTCTGCCTATTATTTTTGTCTCGGGGCCTGCCAATTGCTTTGCATCTGCCTAAGGGTGTTCTGGCCCTAGCCCTCTCTGACCAAGTTATGTTCAAGAGACAATAAATCTTTTTCTTGCATTCAAAAGGTGACTCGCGCCCATGTTTCCAACTTGCATTACACCCACCAGGCCTCTAGGGGTCGGGGACCCCGCTACACTAGCAAAAAGGGAACCTACTTAATATGAGGTGAGTGGTCATAATGTTATGGCTGATTGGTGAATATATGGCAGTGAGGATGTTAAACTCCAAATCCGGTAGAAAAGTGCATACAAAATTGGCACAAAGGTGAGATGTGCAAAATCAGCATTGTAGAGATATAATAAGCAAAGATAACCTACATTTATAATAAATGCATTGGCACACAGTAGCTAAATTTGCAGCTTGAGGTTGTCCAGTACGGTCTTGTGATCATAAGAACATTTTTTTTTTATTATTATTACAGAGTTGCTATTTAAATGTTATTTAAATTTTACTAAGATTAAGGTTTTGTAAACCTTTGCAACATAAATAAGGGATAAGGTTAAAGTGTATCAAAACCCAAAAACAAAAATGTAATATATTGCAGCTTACCAATCCTTAGATAGGGAGGCTGCATTAGTTTTCTTTTTCCAGGCTTTTTTTCCTTTATGTTCCCCTGGTGATTCGGCCAGAAACACACTTCCTGTCTTAGGATGTCTCCACTGTGGACGGAGTAATGGTGACACCCCTGGACAGCAGCATTGTCAATCTGGGGAGAGGGTAATGTTAGATGCACTAGCAGATTTAGATGCAATTAAAGCAACAGTTTTTTTTCTTTTGGAATAAATGTTTTACTTAAATGAATAAATTCTGATCATTGTAAGCACCCCTCTCCGTGGTAAATGTTTTGTTTCAACCCTCTAACTGCTTTTATTGGACAGTTTTGTCTGTTAACCAAAGATTTAACCAACTTCATGACCAGGACATTTTTTGCGATTCTGCACTGCGTTACTTTAACTGACAATTTTGCGGTTGTGAGACGCTGTGCCCAAATAAAATAAATGTCTTTTGCTACCACAAATAGAGCTTTCTGTTGGTGAAATTTGATCACCACTGTGCTTTTTATTTTTTGTGCTATAAACAAGAAAAGGCCGACAATTAAAATAAAGAAAAAAAAAACATAATTTTTTTACTTTCTGCTATAAAATATATCCAATGAAAATATGTAAAAATCTAATGTCTTCATCAATTTAGCCCAATTTGTATTCTGCTACATATTTTTGGTAAAAAATCCCAATAAGCGTATATTGTTTGGTTTGAGCAAAAGTTATAGCGTCTACAAACTATATGATATGTACTGGAATTTGTATATATTTATTTTTTTATACTAGTAATGCTTCGATCAGCGACTTATAGCAGGACTGCTATATTGTGGCGGATAATCGGACACTAACTGACACTTTTGACACTTTTTGGGGACCAGTGACATTAATACAGTGATCAGTGCTAAAAAATATGCACTGTCACTGTACTAAGGACACTGGCTGGGAAGGGGTTAAACATCAGGGGCGATCAAAGGGTTAAATGTGTGCCTAACCAGTGTTTATGTGCACCGTGTGAGGTGCTTTTACTAAGGGATGTGATGGATTCTCTTTCCCTGCTTTATTTGTTCACATAGGCAGAGCTCCATCCTGTGTAACTTCCCGACGATCTGCGGGTGTTGGCCGATATCCATTGGCCTGCACCTGCTGATTGGCTTCTGCTGTGACTAATCACAGCAGAAGCAGCACGCCAGCGATGCGTGCGCCCCCTGGGAGAAAGTGCAGTATCACGCAAACATTCACCGGCCACTTTATTAAAGTGATTGTAAAGTCTCTTTTTTTTTGCTTTAAAAATAATAAACATGTTATACTTACCTGTTCTGTTGCAGTGGATTTGCCCAGATCCTCCTCTTCTTGGGTCCCTCTTCTGTGATCCTGGCCCCTCTCTCCTGTTCAGTGCCCCCACATCAAGCGGCTTGCTATGGGGGCACCCTGTGTCCATTCAGAAACAGAGCTGTGACCCGGCCTGCCCCTTTCTCTTCTGATTGGCTGACTGATTTTGATTGACAGCAGTAGGAGCAAATGGCGCCGTGCTACTTTCTCAGCCAATAAGGAGGGATGTCCCGGACAGACGAGACACTCGTGCAACATCACTGAATAGAAATGGACCTCAGGTAAGTATTAGGGAGACTTAAGGGGGTTGCTGCACACAGAAGGCTTTTTATCTTAATGCACAGAATGTATTAAGGTAAACCATCTGCCTTTACAATCCCTTTAAGTACACCTTGCTAGTACTGGGTTGGACCCCCTTTTGCCTTTAGAACTGCCTTAAAGTGGTTGTCAAGGCTTGGGGGGAAAAAAAATACCTGCAAGAGAAAGGCATGATGAGCTAGTATGCATCGCATACTAGCTCATTATGAAATGCTTACCTTAGATTGACGCCATTGCAGCGGTCCCCGAGCACCGATGTGACCGGCGTCATGTTGTGTCCGTCGTGTTCCGGGATCCCGGGCTCCTCCGACCAATCACAACGCGGACTCCTGCGCTGTGATTGGCAGGACCCACGATGATGTCACTCCCACGCATGCACACGGGAGCCGTCATTTACGGCACACTTAGTGAAGAAACGGCCCAGTCGGGCTGTTTCTTCAGTGCGCATGTGCCGATGATGCAGATATAGGGAATATCTCCTAGACTGTGCAAGTTTAGGAGATATTACCGGGACCTACAAGTAAGCCTTATTATACACACTCTTGTAGTTTAAAGTGGTTGTCATGACTTGACAACCAATTTAGTTCTTTGTGGCATAGATTCAACAAGATGTTGGAAACATCCCTCCGAGATTTTGCTCCATACTGACATGATGGCATCACGCAGTTGCTGCAGATTTGTTGGCTGCACATCCATGATGTGAATCTCTCATTCCACCACATCCCAAAGGGGCTCTATTGGATGAGATGTGGGGAGTGTGGAGGCCATTGGAGTGCAGTGACCTCATTGTCCAGTGGTGAGATGATTGGAGCTTTGTGACATGGTGCATTATCCTGCTGCAAGGAGCCATCAGAAGATGGGGACACTGCAGTCATAAAGGGATGGACATGGTCAGCAACAATACTCAAGTAGGCTGTGGTGTTTAAACGATGCTCAATTGGTACTAAGGGACCCAAAGTGTGCCAAGAAAATATCCCCCCACACCATTACACCACCAGCCTGAACCGTTGATATAAGGCAGGATGGATCCATGCTTTCATTTTATTTACACCAAATTCTGACCTCGCTATCTGAATGTTGCAGCTGAAATCGAGACTCCTCAGACTGGGCAACGTTTTTCCAATCTTCTGTTGTACAATTTAGGTGAGCCTGTGCGAACTGTACCCTCAGTTTCCTGTTCTTAGCTGACAGGAGTGGCACTGGGTGTGGTCTTTTGCTGCTGTAGCCCATCTGCTTCAAGGTTCAATGTCTTGTGGGTTCAGAGATGGTATTCTGCATTTCTTGGATGTAACGAGTGGTTATTTGAGTTACTGTTGCCTTTCTATCATCTCATGTGATTGGCTGATTAGCAATTTGTGTTACCAAGCAAGTGAACAAGTGTAGCTAATAAAGTGGACAGTGAAGTGTTTACATGATCCTGTGCATAACGATCACCCTGTAGAAGTAAATCTGCTATAAAGTGTTTGGTAAGTGGTTTAACCACTTCCCGACCGCCGTATGCAAAATGACGGCCGGGAAGTGGCTTAGTTATCCTGACTGGACGTCATATAATGTCCTCAGGATAACAAGCCGCCGCGCGCCCGGGGGGGGGGGGGGGGCACGCATCACGGCGATCGGTGGTGTGGGAGGTCAGTCTGACCCCCCGCAATACCGATCTCGGTAAAGCGCTTCCATCCGAAGCACTTTACCATGTGACCAGCCGTGACCAATCACGGCTGGTCACAGTGTAACACAGGAAAGCCGTTTATCAGCTTTCCTGTACTGAGGTCTGCAGACCTGAGGAGTGGAGAGCCGATCGGCTGCATCCCTGACAGGGAGGGTTTGTGCTGATGATTTATCAGCACAGCCCTCCCTCGGATCGCCACCCTAGACCACCAGGGAGCCTGCCCAGGGACCACCAGGGATGTGCCCACCCAGGACCACCAGGGAGCCGATCTGGACCACCAGGGAGAACCCCCTTGACCACCAGGTAAGTGACATAATGCTCAGTGTGGATGGCACTCAGTGCCACCTTCAGATGCCACCCTAGTCCACCAGGGAATGAGCCCCTATCAGTGTATATGCCCACCAGTGCCCCTATCAGTGCCCACCAGTGCCCCTATCAATGCATACCAGTGCCACATATCAGTGCCCACCATTGCCACCTATCAGTGCCCAGTGCTGCCTATGAGTGCCAATCAGTGCTGTCTATGAGTGCCCATCAGTGCCACTTAGCAGTGTCTGTCAGTGCTGCATATCAGTGCCCATCAGTGCTGTATATCAGTGCCACCTCTCAGTACCCGTCAGTGCTGCTTATCAGTGCCGCTTAACAGTGCTCATCATCGCTGCATATAAGTGCCTCATCATCAGTGCCACCTCATCAGTGCCACCTCATCAGTGCCAATCAGTACTGCCACATCAGTGCCCGTCAGTGTAGCTTCATCAGTGCCCACTAGTGATGGAGAAAATTCACTTATTTACAAAGTTTTGTGACAAAAATAGAGAATTTTTTTTTCTAAATTTTCGGTATTTTTTTATTTGTAGCGCAAAAAATAAAAACCGCAGGGGGGATCAAATACCACCAAAAAAAAGCTCTATTTGTGGGAACAAAATGATAAAAAACCTGTTTGGGTACAACGTCGCACAACCGCGCAATTCTCATTCAAAGCGCAACAGCACTGAAAACTGAAAATTGGTCTGGTAGTAAAGTGTTCTAAGTGCATAGTATTGAAGTGGTTAAAGGAAGTTGAAAAATAACAGACTTAATGGGAGGATCACCAGGTGAAAGTAAAGGAAGAGCCTAAAAAGGATAAATAGTGCAGCCACCACCTCTAAAAATTGGTAAGTTGTGATATATTACATTTTTGTTTTTGGGCTTAGATACACTTTACAGCTGAAGTTTAGATATGGCAATTTTTACATAGTTACAGTGCCTTGAAAAAGTATTCATACCCCTTGAAATTTTCCACATTTTGTCATGTTACAACCAAAAACGTATTTTATTGGGATTTTATGTGATAGACCAACACAAAGTGCCTCATAATTGTGAAGTGGAAAGAAAATGATAAATGGTTTTCAACATTTTTTACAAATAAATATGTGAAAAGTGTGGAGGGCATTTGTATAGCGCCCCCCTGAGTGAATATTTTGTAGAACCGCCTTTCCCTGCAATTACAGCTGCAGTCTTTTTGGGGAAGTCTCTACCAGCTTTGCACATCTAGAGAGGACATTTTTAGCCCATATTTCTGTGCAAAATACCCCAAGCTCTGTCAGATTGGATGGAGAGCGCCTGTGAACAGCAATTTTCAAGTCTTGCCACAGATTCTCAATTGGATTTAGGTCTGGGCTTTGACTGGGCCATTCTAACACTGAATATGCTTTGATCTAAACCATTCCATTGTAACTCTGGCTGTATGTTTAGGGTCCTTGTCCTGCTGGAAGGTGAACCTCTGCCCCAATCTCAAGTCTTTTGAGCAGCGGGAGCCAATCACCTCAGCCAATGAGGAGTGAGAGCAAAGGAAAGGCTCTCATGCAATTAATTTGTGATGGGGCTCAGATACGTATTAGGGGGGCTGCTGCACAGAGAAGGTTTTTTACCTTCATGCATAGAATGCATGAAGGCAAAAAACCTTGAGCCTTTAGAATCACTTTAACCCCTTCAGCCCCAAAAGGATTTACCCCCTTCCTGATCAGAGCACTTCTTGCGATTCTGCACTGCGTTGCTTTAACTGACAATTGCGCGGTCGTGCGACGTTGTACCCAAACTAAATTGACATCCTTTTTTTCCCACAGATAGAGCTTTCTTTTGGTGGTATTTGATCACCTCTGCAATTCTTCCTCTTTTATTTTTTGCTCTATAAACAAACAAAAAGCTACAATTTTGAAAAAACACAATATTTCTTACTTTTTGCTAAAATACATATCCAAAAAAAATAAATAAAAAAAAAAAAACAATTTATTCATCAGTTTAGGCCGATTTATATTCTTCCTCATATTTTTGGTTAAAAAAAATGCCATAGGTGTATATTGATTGGTTTACAAACCATGAGAATTCATTTGTTTTTTTTTATTTTTTACTAGTAATGGCAGCGATCTGCGATTTTTATCAGGACTGCAACATTGTGGCGGTCGCTTTTGACACTTTTTTGGGACCACTGACATTTATACAGCGATCAGTGCTATAAAAATGCACTGATTACTGTATAAATGACACTGGCAGGGAAGGGGTTAACACTAGGGGGTGATCAAAGGGTTAACTGTGTTCCCTGGGATGTGTTTCTAACTGTGTGGGGGCTGGGCTGACTGGGGGGAGGAGAGTGATCGCCCCTCCGATCTACAGGGAACATATGATGACTCTCCTTCTCCCCTGTCAGAACGGGGATCCCTTCTGTCACTGCCGGGAAAAGATCGCAGATGGCTGGAGGAAATCACTGGCTCCCCAGCTAGCGTGTGAGCGCACTCCCACAATACTCGCTCCTGCGGCCCCATCAGGTGACGGTGGTTTGTGCAGGAGAGCCATGTTGCCACCGTTAAGCCACAGCGGGTGGTCGGCAACTGGTTGAACAAATCGCGACATATTTACAGTCACCAGGGTTTTTTCACAGTTTTC
>BLSH010460263.1:1388321-1408598 GCA_018402905.1 Glandirana rugosa | reverse complement strand
ATCACGGGGTAGTAACCGTAAACCCTTCTGCCAATTATGGGGCACTATTCCTCTCACATGTCAATGATGGGGAACTATTCTTCCCAAATGCCAATGATGGGGCACTATTCCTCCCACATGCCAATGATGGGGCACTATTCCTCCCACATGCCAATGATGGGACACTATTCCTCCCACTGATACCAATGATGGACACTATTCCTCCCACTGATACCAATGATGGGGCACTATTCTTCACACTGATACCAATGATGGGGCACTATTCCTCCCACTGACACCAATGATGGGGGCACTATTCCTCCCACTGATACCAATGATGGGGGCACTAGTGCTCACACTGATACCAATGATGGGGGCACTAGTGCTCACACTGATACCAATGATGGGGCACTATTCCTCCCACTGAAACCAATGATGGGGGCACTATTCCTCCCACTGATACCAATGATGGGGGCACTATTCCTCTCACTGATACCAATGATGGGGGCACTATTCCTCTCACTGATACCAATGATGGGGCACTATTCCTCCCACTGACACAATTTATAACCCTATACCACAAGCCGTATGTATATAAATGATATTTTAAACATATTTGTACTTGTAGAACTAGGCCAGAGAGTAGACAGTGTTTTTTGAAAGTTTTAATTTGAAATGTATTTTGGTGTCCTTCACTAAGGTCTGAACTTTGGAAAATGTCCGTCACAGCTTTGGTCCATGCCTATCCCTGCTGATCTGTTGATGAGAGGTTATATCCCACCAGCAGAAGCAGTAAAGGAGTAAAAACAACATGTATGTATTGATGTATGTAATTTGAATTTTCCTTAGAGACCCTGATGGGAGGAGGACAAATAGGCTCTGAAGAAATTTAGAAGGCCAGAGCACACCTCACCCCAGCGTTCTTTCAATGAGCCAAGTCTCTGCCATTGGACGCAGGGTGGCAGGCTGGTGTGTTCTTAGCAAGGTTAGGGGAGAAACAAAAACACAACCCCTGTAGTCTTCCAGCAGTCATCTGTGTCTTAGGCCTCTACAAAGAAAGCTGTAGTCCTCCAGTCACTTTAAATGTAGAAGCATGGGTCAGGCAGCCTCCTCCTGCTTTCCCCTTCCCCCCCTGACAGAAAAGGAGTAGCTCCTTGCAGGCTGGTTTGGCTCCACTACAAGGACCTTGTCTCCATAGATTTCAGCCCCTACTCTTGCTTTAACTCCACAAAGCAGTTCCACACATCACAATCCTGCCGTCTCAGGGGTTTGGGGACATGCAAATACTCCCATATCATTTGCTCCTCCCACTCTCCTCTGGAGCTGTCCACAACATCCATGATATGCGGAGGGACGTATGGAAAGTCTAAGCCCCACTCCAAGGCAACCTTGCATTGTACCTTTCGTTTGAACCGGGAGAGCCTAGGTAACTCCATTACCTTCCCTCTCCCTGGCCGGATCAGGGTGTCAGGGGATTTGATCACCTGTTACTGGATGGTACCTGCCCTAGCTGGGAACAGCTGACTGTCACAACACCTGGGGTCAGGTGACAGGTGCACACCACCGGGGTGCGAATTGCACTGAGGGTTGTGAAATGCACTGCTAAGTTTGTGGACCTATAGCTGACTGCTGCTAATGAGTTCCGGCTGGTACGGGAAGAGGGGCCCCTGGAGCACGGACACTGGAACACAGGGAGCTAGCGCATCGGTTTCCCCAGGGCGGGGAGTCTAAGAGCCAGTATTGACCAGAGCCTCTGGTAGTGAGGAGGGATTTGGCTGCAACTGGATCCAGGTCGCGGCCCCCGGGGTCCCCTAGCTCATGCTTGGCTGGCTACAGGTGGAAGAGAGGAAGCAGCAGCACAGGAACATTAAAGGTTAGTCAGCAGCCTAGCAAAGGGTCAGGGCCACTAGCAGACAGGATAAACAGAGAACAAGCCGAAGATCAGGGTATCAGGCAGGCAGGAATAAACAGAGAACAAGCTGAAGATCGGGTTATCAGGCAAGGATAGTCAGAATAAGCCAAAGATCAGTAACTGGATATAGACACAGAGCATACAACAGGAACAACCACACATGAAGCCAAACACACACAATATTGATCGGCAAGAAGGCTTTGCAGCACATGGTCTAATATAGTGTTTGCTTAATTGGAGGCTGGGGTGGAGTTCACTGAGAGGAGATTACTTAGCCCATAGGTGGTGATGTGAACAGCCTCTAAGCTGACACAACCAAGAGGTAAGCAAACAGACAGGACTTGAAAGACGATGGGTTCATGACACTGAATGAGGGTGATAGGGGTTCCTGCAGTTCCATCTGTGTTTGGTTCAGACTCTGGTCCTCTCCCATCCTCTGGGGGAGTGTCCATCCCATGCGACTCTCCTGTCTCTCGCTCTTCCTCATCTTGGCTCTCATCAGAGGACGACCATTCTACAAGTCATTCCAGGGATCCAAACTCAGCTTGCAGTGTGGGGGAACCCCAGTCAGGCTGCCTATCTCCTGGTTCCTTTTCCAGCTCACCAGAGGGCACCTTCCCCTCCTACACTAACTCCGCTGGAAAGGCAACAGCTATGGGCAGACTTATGGTCGGTGTGGCTGGGGATTCTAGTTCCTGCTGGGCAGTACTTACAGGTCCTAGGTGTTACCAGGCCGCAACTCCTCTCTACCTTGACAGGGTGATTCCAGGCCCGCTCCGGCCTTCCGGGATTTCTCTGACTGTAGCATGCAGAGTCCTGACCGCAGGTCCACATTGAAGTAGTGTGGATCCTGCTGAATTTTTATCCACCGCATTAATGGCTTGTAGCAATGGTCACACTGTATCCATGCTTCCACTATTGTTGTTGGCATCTGACAACCTGGGCAGAGCAGACACAGTCTTTCCATCCCATCCACCACCCCAAGGGCGAATCCCCTGCGGTGTCTGTTCCGGCTGTCCCGGCAACTAAGTAAGAACCGGCAGCAAGTGACCACCTTCTGCCATCTTCCCCAGCCTTGTGGCATCTGCTGGGTGCAGGGAAACATTTGTCTCCTCCAGGGCGTGCCTCCGCCTCCTCACCTCCAGACAGGCTGGTGCCACTGAATCTGATAGGTAGATTCTTTTCCTGGTCATGCTGCTGCAACCCCTGATGTGCAGGATATAAACTTGCAGGCATGCTGGCTTTTGCAGAACTTGCCCGGACATGCTGGCTCCTACGGTGGATGTCAGTAGCAACAGTGATTTTAGTGATGCCCCTTGTCCTCCTGTAAGGGATCACTCTAACACAGTCTCTCCACTGCACTCCCGCCAGCTTACCTCGATCGCTCTTAGCAACAGGAGACAGTCCCAGGCGCACTTCACCGTTGAAAGCAGGATTTTTGAGCACAAGTTCAGTGTGCCCAGTATTTGTAGAGCACTGGGCATATTTAGCATCAAGTGAGGAATATCCAACCTTGGCAGGGCTCGGGACATATGTGTAATCCATAGGTGCTCCCAGGGTCTGTCACTCACCGACACTGGTGGATACTTTAAAGAGTCTTTCTTGTAGCCTCTCTGTTGCTCTCCTGCTCCCTTGTGACACTCCAGGATCTCTCTCTCCTCCTGGCTGCACCCAAGCTCCCAGGCCTCAAGGTCACCCCCCCCACACTGGGGGCTGCCAGGAGAGGCCTCTGCAACCTCTGATACATCTCCACTCTTCCACCCGAACTTCTCCTCCCCCAACTGGACAGACCACAGTATTTAAGGAGGCCTGCCCCCTGCCAGTCCAGGTTGGGGATTGGTCAGGGCCCCTTAGCACACTTCAGAAAGTCCCGCTTCCTCTTCTATCCCCTTTTTCAGAACCTTCTGGGCCAAAAGGGGAGGAGTAACCAAGGGGTGTTCCTTCCTGCAGTCTCCAGCTCTTCCTGGGCCACTCCACTGCCCAAATCAAAACATTTAGGCCTGCACAACAGTCAGGCCTGACTAAATTTGCCTCTCCTAGCAAAAATCTATCACCTAAGCACCTATTCACCATGGGGGGGGGTGCTATATGTATTAAAAATAACTTAACATTAGCATATAAGTACTTAATATTATCATTCAATCTGTAGCAAAACATAATTTCCCAACTTTTTCTCATATGTCAGTTTCCCTTAATGGTTCTAGTTCCTCCATGCTGTATCCAAAACAAA
This sequence comes from Glandirana rugosa, assembly GCA_018402905.1. Lineage (NCBI taxonomy): Eukaryota > Metazoa > Chordata > Amphibia > Anura > Ranidae > Glandirana > Glandirana rugosa. The sequence continues at coordinate 1,404,477 of BLSH010460263.1, read as the reverse complement.
GTTTTGGTTGAAGTTTTTATTTTTTAGCATATAAATCTTTTTTTTTTTATGTTCATGGTAATTTTTCTAACAAAACACTTAAATAATCATTAAAGTAAAATTTTGTAAAATACATCCTAGCATTGATACAAGACAGACAACCAACTATTGCAAACCAAAAATACAAAAAAAAAAGGAAAGAAAAACAGTTGTGTTTCTGGTTCCATATCATATGTCTCCAGCCAATAAATATACAGTAATAAGGTTATAACAACTAGAATAAAGTTTGATTTAGTATATAGTTGGTAAGGTTGAATAAAGACACCAGTCCACACAGCTCAACCTGAGTGTGTGTGCCACTACCATTTTGGTTATCCATGTATTGTGTTCAAAAGAAACACATCTAAAAGTTTTTTCTGAATTTATCTACACTTCCAGTTGACACCACTAACCATAGAAGGGAGTTCCACATTCTTACCATCTAACGCTAAAGAACTCTTGTATGACCACATGTCTTCCTTAGAGATCTAAGAGTAACCAATATTCTGCCAATGCTAGAATCCCCATTTACAGTGCCTTGAAAAAGTATTCACACCCCTTATAATTTTCCACATTTTGTCATGTTACAATGAAAAACGTAAATATATTTTATTGGGATTTTATGTGATAGACTAATACAAAGTGGCACATAATTGTGAAGTGGAAGGAAAATGATAAATAGTTTTCAAAATGTTTTACAAATAAATATCTGAAAAGTGTGGCGTGCATTTGTATTCAGCCCCCTTTACTCTGATACCCCTAACTAAAATCTAGTTTGAACCAAATGCCAATGCAATTAGTAAATAGAGTCCACCGGTGTGTAATTTAATCTCAGTATAATTACAGCTGTTCTGTGAAGCCCTCAGAGGTTTGTTAGAGAACCTTAGTGAACAAACAGCACCATGAAGGCCAAGGAACACACCAGACAGGTCAGGGATAAAGTTTTAGAGAAGTTTAAAGCAGGTTTAGGTTATGAAAAAATAGAGCACTGTTCAATCCATCATCCGAAAATGGAAAGCATATGGCTAAACTGCAAACCTACCAAGACATGGCCATCCACTTAAACTGACAGGCCGGGCAAGGAGAGCATTAATCAGAGAATCAGCCAATAGGCCATGCTAATTCTGGAGGAGCTGCAGAGATCCACAGCTAACAGCAAAATGTTATGTGCGGCGGAAAACTAACACTGCACATCACCCTGAACACACCATCCCCACCGTGAAACATGGTGGTGGCAGCATGGTTGGGATGCTTTTCTTCAGCAGGGACAGGAAAGCCGGTCAGAGTTGATTGGAAGGTGGATGGAGCCAAATACAGGGCAATCTTAGAAGAAAACCTGTTGAGCCTCATACACACAGTGCGGCACTCCTATGACCGGACGTCCAAAATCGTATATGCAAAAAGAAACTCCGGACGACCGCACTCCTTTGCAATGATTTAATAAATCCAAATCCATGTGTACAGACAAGAGAAGAATCGCTAACGCGTTTCACGCCAACCTAGAGGCGCTTACTCATAGCTGGTGGAGCATGGCAAAATCGTATGTTGGCTGTTGTGTCTCGCATACTGATGTGCATTAAGTGTTGGTACGACCAAGCCTAACATGATTCCGGGCGTTCCTGACTTCTGAGCATGCGTGTTTTGCACGTACAGCTTTGTTGGCCCAACTTCTCTGTACAGATGGTACAACAGTTGTACAACCACTTGTTGTACAACAAAAGTTTTCTAGTCTGCTCATCCAACTTCTGTTGTACGACTGTCGCATGTCGGCTGTTCTAATCGCGCGTACTAATGGTCGGATGATCGTACAACAAGCTGTTGTACAACTGTTGTTGTACAACCATTGTACCGTGTGTACGGGCCTTTAAGTGTCAACATCACACAGTGGGAGGAACAGCTTCAGTTCCTCTCACTGTGAAGCCAGACATGGATGCCACCAGTCGCATCGCTCCCGGGCTTCCTGTTCGCTAGGGAGAGCCCGGTAATGGCGGTGGTGGGAGGGTGGTGGGACCCCATTCCACAGAATCGGTGGCTGAAAAAAATGACACCGGCATCATGGTTTTAGCCTCAACCGTGATCCCGTTACAACCACCACCTTACCAGGACGTATATACAGTATGCAGTGGCCGGTAGGGAGGTGGTTAAAGATCTGTATATTGCTTTCATATCTCCTCTTAAAGAGGAGATCCGCCCCCTCAAAAAAATAAAAGTCAGCAGCTACAAATACTGAAGCTGCTGACTTTTAATATATGAACACTTACCTGTCCAGGGAGCCCACAATGCCGGCACCCCAGTCGATCTTTGGATCAGCTGTCGGGTGCAGCTGCCGTCATTCCTGGTATGGAAACCTGGCTCGTCAAGCCCGTCGGTTCCCTATTGCGCATGCGTGAGTCACGCTGCGCTTTCCAATTGGTCGGAGGAAGGAGGAGGGGGCCGAATGTCCGAGAGACGGGGCCACGGCAAAAACAGGTACCCCTTCCCCCCTCCCCCTGAAAGGTGCCAAATGTGGCACCGGAGGGGGGGGTAGATGGATAAGCGAAAGTTCCACTTTTGAGTGGAAGTCCGTTTTAAGCATCTCCTCTCCAGGGAAAATATGTTTAATGTTTGTGGTCGTTCCTTATAACTGAGGTCCTCTGGTGCCCTTAATAGCTTGGTTGCCCTTCTCTGAACTCTCTCTAGTTCAAGGATATCTTTCCGGAGGATTGGTGCCCAGAATTGGACAGCATACTCAAGATTTGGCCAAAACAGAGTTTTGTAGGGTAGTAAAATTATAGTTTAATCTCTAAAGTATATTATTCCCTTTTTAATGCACACCAAAAGTCTGCTGCCTTGCTTGCTGCACCTCTGCATTGCATGCTATTGTCGAGTCTGTAATCTATTAGGACCCCCAGATCCTTTTCCATCCTTGTTTCCTGCAGAGTTTCACCCCCTAGCATGTAACGTGTACTCATATTTTAAGCTCCAGAGTGCATTACTGCACATTTTTCTACACAGTTGCATTTTTTTGGATGATAATAGTTGAAAACTCACCAAGTTAAGTTAAGGACATGTAAAAGGTATAATACTGCATCATATTCCCAACCTTCCCAAGGTACCCATTAGATTTTCTGTATTGTACCATGTACTGTGCTGGAAAGTGGTAAAATTTTATCGGAGCTGGTCTACAGGCAAATCTTTAACCATATAGCAAGACCAGGTATCAAAGTCAATAAAGTCATAGATGAGCAAGTTTGGGGGGGAGGAACTTGACTGGCCTGCACAGAGTTCTGACCTTAACCCAGTAGTACACCTTTGGGATGAATTAGAGCACAGACTGCGAGCCAGGCCTTCTCATCCACATCAGTGCCTGACCTCACAAATGCGATTCTGGAAGAATTGTGACAGCCTTCCCAGAAGAGTTGAAGCTGTTATAGCTGCAAAGGGTGGGCCAACTCAATATTGAACCCTACGGGCTAAGACTGGAATGCCATTAACCACTTCAATACTGGGCACTTAAACCCCCTTCCTTCCCGGACCAATTATCAGCTTTCAGCGCTGTTGCAGTTTGAATGACAATTGCGCGGTCATGCGATGTTGTACCCATATGAAATTTTTATCATTTTTTTCACACAAATAGAGCTTTATTTTGGTGGTATATAATCACCCCTGGGTTTTTTATTTTTTGCGCTATAAATTAAAATAAGACTGAAAATTTTCAAAAACAATGCATTTTTCTGCGTTTCTGTTATAATATTTTGCAAATAAGTAATTTCTCTTCATAAATTTTGACCAAAAATGATACTGCTACATTTCTTTGTTAAAAATAACCCAAATCAGAGTTTATTTGGTGTTGGCGGACAGACAGATGTGACAGGGACTGTGACAGATGTGACGGGGACATACAGATGTTTTGTGTATGGTGACAGATGTGACGGGGACATACAGATGTTTTGTGTATGGTGACAGATGTGACGGGAACAGACAGATGTTTGGGGACTGTGACAAATGTTTTGGGGACATACAGATGTTTTGGGGACTGTGACAGATGTTTTGTGTATGGTGACAGATCTGATTGGGGACATACAGAAGATGTTTTGGGGACTGTTTTATGGGGACACTTATATGTATGGGGACAGGGGTATCAGTGTGCTTGGTGCACTGTGTGGGGGGCGATCTGTGACAGCTTTCTGCATGAAATCCTCATCATGCAGAGAGCTGTCACATAGCTGCAGCTCCCCCCCTCCCCCCCTGCACTGAGCTCTCACTGAGCTCGGCGGGGGGGGGAGAACTGTCACAGAGACGTTCGTCTCTGTTTACAATGTGACGGCTGTGATTGGACACAGACGTCACATGATCGGGAGGGCCAGTCACTGCGCCCGTATCCCGATCTCTGCTCAGCTGGATCCTGTGATCATAATGATCACAGGATCCAGCAGCAGCGCGCCGCGTGGCCGCGATGTGAGCTCCCGTTCTGCAGGACGTGTATACACGTCCTGTCACAACGGGGAAGCTCCCACCCGGCCGTATATATACAGTGGCCGGGTGGGAGGTGGTTAAAGTTCATGTGCGTGTAAAGGTAGGTGTCCCAATACTTTTGGTAATATAGTGTATAATTGCCTTAAGATCCTCTAAAATACGAGGGCTAGGCTGGACCAAGTCAATATTACCTTTTTTTACCCCCAGACAACTAATTTTCCTTCTATTAAGTATTATCCATGGCCCATAGGCCCATAGGTGGACACAAAGACCTTGTAGTAGACTCCGATATTGTATTCATCAATTGTATTACTTTTTGCCAAAACGTCTCTGCTATTGGGCACTGCCACCATAAGTGAGTCAAATTAGGTTTACCAAAAAGACATTTCAGACAACTAGATATCCATTCTGAAGATGGGGTTTAAATTGAAGGCTGAAGTTTTGCTTTAATAGTAGTTACAACCCCAAATTATCATTGTGTATTTACATTGCAGCTGTTTTACCATAACTGTTGTGAAGGAGCAGGCTAATTGTGCAATAAGAGGAGTCATGAGGCTTCCCCTAATGGTCATCAAAGACATTGGGGGACTCTGTTCTTCCATTACTAGTGTAGACAAGTGAAATATATGTACCAGACTGTTTAATCAATGTCTTGGAATGTATCCATCAGACTGTTCAAGCAATGTCTGCTTTATTATTAAGTCAAAAATTAGCCTTTGAAATTCTTGTGACATTTATTGGTGAACCCCCTTATATATTTATTCCTACACAAGAAATTCCAGGTGGGCAAGAAATACCTTTGCTCATGTATCTTGGGAAGAAAGATTACTGCAAGAAATGTAAGCAGATGTCATTTTCAGGCAATGGAGGAGGTAAATACAGGCAAACCACAGATTTTATTTTTACTAATTGACTTTTATCAGCATGGTCTCACTTTAAGCCGCTTAATCCTTATCGGTCTGGATATTCCTAGGGGGTTTTTACATTTTTCTTATTTCTTTTAAGACGTGGCCTCCAGCGCTCCAGGTTTCTGCTATATTAAGTCAGTTTGAAAGATCAGAATTTCTTAACAATGTTTTTATCTTAGGGGAGCGTCTGTCACATATTAATAGCTAATCTTATCATTAAAATGCATGCCGTGGCAATTTCTTTAAGTCGTCTTTGGGTTTCTAAGCACCTTGTCACTTTAAGTTAAAAGGACAGTTTTCTTTCAACTAGCGGGGAAAGTGATTTATATTTTGATTTAAAGGTTTTCTGTGTACTTCAATAAAAAAGCATATATTATTAAAATCTAAGCTATTTATCAGATTTGTTTGTTCCTAGCCAGGTTTCAGGGTCAGAAACACATTAAAATGCTGAGCAAAAATGCATGAAATTGATCAAATGAAGTAAAGAACTGTAGATGAGGCGTAACTATGTGACCTCTCTCTTGATAACTCACTCATCAATATTAAAACCTTTGAAACTTAAAGATAAAGACCAAATTTATGTTTAATCTCATGTTTTTATCCATCACTTGATATGGTAATGTGTTTTTTTTTATCCCTACTTTATTGCTTTTCTGTTGATGTGTAAGAACGCATTTTGTTTTAATTATTCATCTGTGGGATAGTAAAAGACATATCAAATCCTAACCAATAACATTCCAGAGACAAGTTTGTAGAATAAAGTGCACCAGTGTCCAGACTATGGGCAGTAAAGTATCTTCAAATTCTCAAGCAGTAAGACCTTTTTTACACATAGGTAGCAGACCTTAGTATTCTATGGAAAGCAATATACGGTGGATTGGTTTTCAGACCATGGTTGACAACTGGTATACAGGTGTTCAGGAGGCAAATTGACTGAGAGCTATTTTTTTTCTTTTGTTCCCAAGCAAGATTTTTTTTTTCTATCCCAACTAAACGTCCACCATAGCCTTGTTTAGCCCAGTGTTGGGGTGCATTCCCATTGACTTCGATAGACAAGTTTGACAGGCGATGTTAAAATTGCTGCACAACAAAGCTGCAGCATTATGAACTTACTCCTCTGGCCCAGGGGTAGGCAATCTGCGGCACTCCAGCTGTTGTGGAACTACATTTCCCATGAGGCATTGCAAGCCTGGCAGTTACAATTACTCCCTGAGGCATGATGGGACTTGTAGTTCTGCAACAGCTGGAGGGCCCCAGGTTGCCTACCACTGCTCTGGCCACCATGTTAATTTTTAGGTAGGCAGTTGGGGTAGGGAGTAACACGGATCAACCTGCCTAATTTTACCAAAACTAAAAGTACTTTATAATAAATCACCAATTTAAAGCCATCACTGGCCTACCATCTAGTTGCTTGTATTGAGAAGTAATTAATTCTCAAAAATCCTCAAAGATTCCAATGCTTCATTCACATTTATGCAGATACAAGTGCACCCATGTTTTTGTGTGTTTAGGTGCAGTGTGTTTAGGGCAGCCAATTCATTGCAAGGGGCTGTCCTAAGTGCCACAGTTGCAGTGAATGGAGATTATTATCAGTTACATTGTATCCCAATTGGCTTTCCAACATCCCCCCAAAAATGTACCAACATTCTAGCAACCTTACTTGCCTTTATTAGTCTACAGATAGATTGTACCACTACCCAGATGACCTGTTGCTGTTAGGGAGACTAAAAAGAAGTACAGTTGCACAAGTTTGTAGTCTTTCACACTCTACCTTGATTGGATGGCTAATGAACCTACAAAAAAGCAATCTTACTGCGGGGCGTGGTTTGCAAGCGCCGCGGATGGCAGCCAGCTCTTAGAGCTCAGGAGCTAAGAGGGGGACACAAGCGGACTCAACCCGTTCCACAGCTGCCAGGACACCGCAAGGAAAGGCAAACACTCTCAGCACCACAGGAGAGATGTCGAGGAAGAGGAAAGATGAGCACCGGCCACAGAAATTAACGGAGTTCTTCTCCCTCTCTGCACAAGGCGGTGGCCAAGATGGCGCCGGCCCCTTGAGCTTCGCTGCCAGCACCAACAATCAGGAGCACTACACGGACCTCCCAGAGGACAGGCACTGGTCAGGGGCCTCGGGGAGATTGTCTCCACACATAACACCCTCCCCAGCAAGTCCATCATGTGCCAGCCCGGCTAAAGCGCGGATGCGTCTGGAAGATCAGACCTGCGGCCTGGTGAGTCAGGAGGACCTAACCTCCACACACAGCAACACACTGAGCACACCAAAAGCCTCATTCCCCACCAGTAATCAGCCTGTGATGGACACCCTCCTCAAAGATATGCTGGTATCTCTCCAGCAATCTATACACGCTGACTTCACTCTCCTAACTAGGAAAATCACTACAGAAATCACACCCCTAGGAGAAAGGATACTTGCTGTAGAAAATGCAGTAAGCGACATAACTTACACAGTTAATGACTTGGTTGACGATAACCAAGACGCCATTGAGGAAAGGCACTGGGTCCACGCCAAAATTACGGATCTGGAGGACCGCTCAAGACGCAACATTTTAAAACTAAGGGGGTCCCCGAAACAGTGCCACCCCAAGAATTGAACAAATATGCACAAGACATGTTTCATGTAATGCTCCAAGACCTTCAGCCTATAGAGCTTTCTATAGACCGCATCCACCGCCTATCCAAGCCATCCTTCCTGCCCGAAAAAGTTCCCAGAGACGTGCTCATGAGGGTGCACTTCTACACCACCAAAGAGCAAATCATGAAAAAATCCAGAATATTGGGGAAACTCCCCGACCCTTATGAAGGGATCCAAATCTATGCGGACCTATCCAAGCATACCATCGACCTTAGGCGCCAACTCAACTTGATTACTAAAGCTCTCCGCAATCACGAGATTAGATACAAATGGGGCCACCCGACCAAGCTAACCATAGACAGGAATGGGAAATCCTACACCATCTCTACACTTGAGACAGGGCTAGCCACACTGAAAGAATGGGATATCATCCCAGACTACAATACTACACCACAGATCAAGAAAATGCAGGGCCCAAGCCCTCCCCTGTGGCACAAATTAAACAAACAATATCGCCCTAAATTCTAACGGGTCACGTGCTACTAGTTTTCAGCAACAATAGTCCCTCCTCCAAAAGCTCCTCAGAAGCGGCGCAGAATCAATCTGAACTTGTTAACCCTGACAATGAATATACAGCCCAGTTTTAGTACTGGCAGCTGTGTCCTACCTTCCTTGTTTTCTAGTTTCATTGCTAACTTTTTTTTCCTTCCTATCCCTCTACACGTCCTTGCAAAACTGAGAGCCAAGAGTCACCTGCAGGAGAAGCAGAACATCCGCCATGATAACCCAAAAAACACGCAAAACAGGACAGTGAATGGACCTCTAACTGTGAGTAAACCAACACACAGTGTAATTACACCTCACAATGGGCATGAAAGTCATCTCCATTAACACCAAAGGCCTCAACCACCCAGTCAAAAGGGCATCCCTATGGCGCACGGCAACAAATCTGGGAGGAGATATTCTGTGCATACAGGAGACACATTTTAAAAAGTTATAAACCCCAGGACTTAAGCACATCCTATTCCCACACGTATATATGGCAAGTAGCCCAGAAAAGAAAAGAGGAGTGGCTATTGCTATAAAAAACACCATAGATTTTCAGCTGGTCCAGGAAACTGCAGACCAGGACCGAAGATACCTGATCTTACTATGCAAACTGGACTCCATTCTAATGACCTTGGTCTGCCTTTACATCCCAAGCACACGACAAATAACTTTTCTTAACAAAACCTTAAAGACCATCAACAAAATCCGGCAGGTAGCGCTACTAATCTGTGGGGATTTTAACATAGCACCAGACACACGAATGCATGCAACCAACCCAAACCCCAGAAGGAATACACAAATGTCACACTTCCTTCAAATGAATGACCTATTCGATGTGTGGCGGTGCCACCATCCATCAGAGAAAGATTATATATACCAGTCCGTGGCACACAACACATACTCAAGGATCGATTATTTTCTGACAGACGAACAGACACTTCAAAGAATCTCTAACTCACACATAGACTTAATATCGTGGTCGGACCATGCACCAATATACGTCACACTGGAATCAAATGTACTGTCTAACACACCTCCCATATGGAGAGCCAATGCGTTCATTATGAAATCCTCCCCGTACGCCAGCGAAATCCACACTGAATTGGATGAGTTCTTTGGCAACAATGTGGGCTCTGTGGATCAATCCTCTACATTATGGATGGTCCACAAGGCCTACATAAGAGGCATTTTAATCAAAGTATGCTCAATTGCAAAAAGGAGGAGGACGCAGCGAATAGACGAGGTCTTAACCCTAATTAAATCTCTAGATTCAACAAAAAAACAATGTTACTGCTCTGCAAACAATGGAGTATTTAGGTCAGTAGAAGAAAGGGTTTTCTTGCCCCTGGGAAAGATCTCAGAAGTAACTGGATGATCAGAGAGAGTGGTTAAGATGCAGAAGACTGTACGGTGTTAATAGGACTCCACACATCTACAATTCTGGCTGTCTAGTGTGCATGGTGACCCATGCATCGCTTCAAAGTGTATTTTCTTTACCAATCACAGAGAGGTGACCTGAGCCAGTCCATTTTCATTCCCTCTTCAGTCTTCAGAGATCTTTGAGGGCTGTTGCCACCAATCCGCCTGGCTCAGGGCAGGCCTCTCAGCCTTGGAGAATTGGATTATAGTTATTATTTATTTATTTATTTATTTAGTTACTTCCGATGCCAGTCTCCAGTGCTAGAAGACCCATTGTCAGGGGAGACAGATTCAGGGTCACTAGCAAGGACCCATTTCTCACCTATCCAAACTGTTAGAATTCTCCCTCCCTCCATCCTCTTTTCATTCCCCAGGCAAGCTCCCTTTATGGTCCTTCCCCTTCCTTGCTCTCACCATTTACCTCTTTCTCATCTATACTATCAATCCTGCAAGCACTATCGGACACTTTGTTCTCCTCCTTCTTTCCCTTTTATACCTTGGGGTGCTCAGTACTCACAGCAAAGAGTAACCCATGTTGGCTGGTGCACTATGCTAGACATTCTTGTAACACTGCACAATACTATTGTGTTTGTGGCACCATGTAATAATATTTGCTAATGTAACTGTGACATTGAGATTTCTTTCATATAGTATGTGTTAACTGGACGTTTGATTTGCACTTCATTACAGTTCTTTATTCTCTGTCTCTATGTTCTTTTAAAACTTGAAAAAAAAATAAATAAAACTTTTTATGAAGCAAACTGTTAGAAATAACAACAGTGCTCAGTGCTCTGAAGGAGAGGTGTAACTAGAAGCTTCAGGGCCTCGGTGCAAGAAATCATGAAGGCCCCCTGTGGCCTCCAACTGAGGCCCTTCCCACTAATGCCAGGGCTCTTTACTACCATCGTGGGATCCTTTTTTATGGTCCTTTTCTGCCGTCTTGGGGTCCTACCATGGTGGCGGAACACCAGAGCCCGGTCACAAGTGCAACCTTTGCGACCCTGGTAGTTCTGCCACTGGTGTCAGTAGTTTATTTTTGTTGTTTTTTTTTTAATTATTTTTTAAAATTTTATTTTTTTATTATTTTTTACCGTTCAACTTCCCGTTTATTCATAAACTAAGGCATAGTAAACACAGTTTTGAAAGTTTTGAAAAAAAAAGTCAGTCATTAAGACAGGGAAGGGGCTGGTAAATTACACATTTACCGGCTCCTTCCATGTTCTCCATCCCAACATATCCCCCGCAGCAGCTGGTGGTAGGTGGGGGGAAAACTTTGCAGTACTGCAGGGGGGGGGGGGCAATGGGGGGCCAGGAAAGGACACATGGGCCCATGGCAGCTGAACAGCGTTAGAGAGGCAATGGGAGTGGCATGTGGAGGAATTGATGCCCTCCATTTCCCTACTGCAGCCACTGAATGTCTGCAGGAGGGAGAGGAGGAGAAGCAGGCATTCAGCAGCTGCATGGAGGGATCAGTTCCTCTACATGCTGCTGCCCTGCCTGCCCTCCGGATGTACTAGGGGGGTGCACGGGTGACCCCTGAGACCGCTGTAAGTAGGCCTTTGCTCTGAAGACTTTTGTAAACAAAACAGCGTGAAGGTTCTGATGGACAACAGGACAGCAGTGGCATATGTTTCCAAGCAGGAAGATTCAAAAAACCTGTGAATGCTACAAACTGGCAGATTTTCCAGTGTGCACGGGAGCATTTTTCGGAGGCCCTGCCAGCTGTCAAACTACTTAAACAGCTGCTGCATCTGATTGGATGCAGCCATTGTTAAATCCCCAGTGAATGCTGGATACCCAAGGTGGCTAAAGGATGAAGTATTTAGGCATCCTGTTCAAGTTAGTAAAAAAAAAAAAGGTTTTCCTGCCTCCAGGAAAGATCTCAGTAATCACTGATTGCACAGAGAGAATGATTAGGATGCACAAGACTGTATGGTGTTCTTAGGATTCTAGACATAAACTATTTCCACAGTCCGATGTGCACGGTGGCGCATGCACCACTTCCAAAAGTGCTTTCTTCAACAGTCGCAGAGAGGTGACCTGATCCAGCTCAATCTCATTCCCTCTTCAGTCAACAGAGATCTTCGGGGTGGCTGTCACCAAGTAATCTTGCTCAGGGCAGCTCTTTCAGCCTTGGAGACTGGATTATAGTTACTTCTGATGCCAGTCTCCAGAGTTAGAGGACCCAGTGTCAGGGGAGAAAAATTCAGGGGCCGTGGCAGGGACCGATTTCTCACCACTCCAAACAGCAGTGATCACTGCTCTAAAGACTTTTGTCAATAGGGCTGGAAAAGCCAGCCAACTCTACAGATTGCCTCTGAGATTTTCCAGTGATCAAAGGAGCATTTTCAGTGTCTGATTGCAGCTTATCTTTCCTGTGGAAGGTTCTGCCAGCTGTCAAAATAGTCAAACTGTGGTTACATCTGAATGGATGCTGCTACTGTTCAACCCCCAATTTTCAGACCAGCTCCCTCGATTTTTCAATTGAAGGATGCAGAGAGGAAGGGCGATGACAGGGCCACCTACTAATTTAATTTCAGACATTCAGGTTCATTGAGAAATTTGAACAATGTATGGCCAGCTTTAGGAAGAATCACAGCGTGACAGAGAAGCAGGTCTTCAAAATACATAATGGATACTAGAGGTTGGTAAAGGTCGTAAATCAGATAAGAAGTAATAAAAGTCAGGTCAGATGTAAAATCACAAGTTCTAGCAAGGTATAGTTAGTTAAAGGAAGCTTCAGAATATATATTTGTCAGTCTCGTTATATAAGACAACTTAAATTTTACATTCAGCAACACTTTAACCCGAACCTGTCAACTTTTTATCAGGCGGCATATTTCTTGTGCTTGAGATAAATTGTATGGTCACAGTATTGGCTGCTTTTTTTTACACATTACATCTTTTCATAAGCTGACTCACAAAGAATGTCTACATTTTTCCTTACCGAATGACAAATACAAAATTCTCTTCTATTCTTTCCTAATAATGCAAATACATCTAGCAAACAAGTACACAGCAAGTTCCAAACAGAGGCGAAGGCAATGCTCTATTTCCATAATGATGTTGTTGGGGAATGTTGTTGGCAGGCTACTAAAAAAATAGCAAATCATTTTGTTAATTTAAAACTTGGGTAAGAGCTGATTTACAAGTTAAATGACACCTGCAATTATATCCCAAAACAGGCCCGCCTTCTTTGCTTTATAAAATGATTAAAGTAATGTCTTACAGCAAACGCTACATAGGCATACATTAGCCTAGTTCTTGCTGTAGAAGGTACACATAAGTATGCATACATGCAGAATGTTCTTGGGCCATATAAACCCTGAGGTACACAAGGCTACAAGGGTACACACCCCCAAGACTACAAAAGTACACAAGCACAAGGCTACAAATATATGAGGTTACAAAGGTACATAAGCCCAAGGCTACAAAAGGTACACATGCCCAAGGATACAAAAGTACACAAGCCCAAAGGTTTACAAGCCCATGGCCACAAAAGTACTTATGCTCAAAGCTACAAAAGTACACAAGCCCAAGGCTACAAGGGTTCACAAGCCAAAGGCTACACAATTTACACAAGCCCAAGGCTATAAAGGTACACAAGGATACGCAAGCCCAAGGCTACATAGTTCCACAAGCCCAAGGCTACAAAAGGTACACAAGCCCAACGCTACAAGGGTACACAACCCCAAGGCTACAAGGGTACGCAAACCCATCCTCTGCTGCCTAGTTCCTATTTTACTCATGAGAGCCTCAACAGATCTTTTGCTGCTTTTCATTATTGCTCTGAAGAATTACTAGTGCATTTATTGTGAAACATTTCCCCATGTAGAGCAACTGATACACAAAGAGTCCTTTGAATTCATAGTTGCACACTTGTAAATTGTAATTTTTTAAAATTCCCTTTCTGGTGTCTTTAGGCTGGAGTCCTTTTCCATTTCTCTTTGCAGCAGTGGTAGCCAGTCTTTAATACTACCACACCTATATCCAATAGGGGTCGTATGTCCAATATACAGGGTGGGCCATTTATATGGATACACCTTAATAAAATGGGAATGGTTGGTGATATTAACTTCCTGTTTGTGGCACATTAGTATATGTGAGGGGGGAAACTTTTCAAGATGGGTGGTGACCATGGCGGCCATTTTGAAGTCGGCCATGGTGACACATCAAATTTATTGGGAATTTTACAAGAAAAACAAAGGTGTGCTTGGTTTTAACGTAACTTTATTCTTTCATGAGTTATTTACAAGTTTCTGACCACTTATAAAATGTGTTCAATGTGCTGCCCATTGTGTTGGATTGTCAATGCAACCCTCTTCTCCCACTCTTCACACACTGATAGCAACACCGCAGGAGAAATGCTAGCACAGGCTTCCAGTATCCGTAGTTTCAGGTGCTTCAGAGTCATTCTTTGCTGCCGTTCTTAACATCAGGCCATCCTCCAAAAGTCTTCACCTCTCTGTGCGTGCCGATGCACTTACACCTGCCTGCTCTCATACCTGGGCAAGCTCTGCACTGGTGGTGCCCCGATCTCACAGCTGAATCAACTGTAGGAGCCGGTCCTTTCACTTGCTGGACTTTCTTGGGCACCCTGAAGCCTTCTTCACAACAATTGAACCTCTCTCCTTGAAGTTCTTGATGATCTGGTAAATGTTTGATTTAGATGCAATCTCAGTAGCAGCGATGCCCTTGATTGTGAATCACTTTTTGTGCAAAGCAATTATAACTGCATGTGTTTCCTTGCAGGTAACCATGGTGAACAGAAAAAGAATAATAATTTCAAGCACCATCCTCCTTTTAAGGCCTCATACACACGGGCGTATGAAAAAAAATAAGCAAAACGTCGGGCCCGACGTCAGGGAAAAATCAGTTTTTTTCAGCGTTTTGCATCAGCGTTAATGAACGTTAATGCGCGTTAGTAAACGTCGGCACCAATAGGCGTTTTTTAAAAAAAAAACATTCCTCTGCTATTTTTTAACCTGAAAACGCCGGCGTCAAAAGCGCTGGTTAACGTCGGTTGAGCATTAATTAGTGAGTGTTTTGCCGGATCAGCGTCAAAAACGCCAAAACGATACAGCCTCGGAACGCGCTGGTCCAAAGTTCTATGTACAGCTAACGTCGATGCCCTCTACAGCTCAAAAACATCAGCGTTTTTATGGGGCCATTGAATAACATGGAGAGCTGCAAAAAACGCTAAAAAACGTGGCTGTAAAAAATGCCCGTGGGCCTAAAGCTTCCAGTCTCTTATTCTAACTCATTTAGTATTACAGAGTGATTTTCAGCCTTGTCCTCATCAACACTGACACCTGTGTTAACGAAAGAATCACTGACGTGATGTCAACTGGTCCTTTTGTAGCAGGGCTGCAATGCAATGTAAATGTTTTTTTGGGGATTAAATTCATTATCACGGCAAAGAGGGACTTTGCAATTAATTGCAATTCATCTGATCACTCTTCATAACATTCTGGAGTACATGCAAAATGCCATCATAAAAACTGAGACAGCAGATTTTTTGAACATTAAAGTGGTTGTCAAATCATGACAACCACTTTAACCACTCCAGGTCCGCGCTATAGCCGAAGTACGGCTCCAGCGCGGACCTGAAATGCCCTGAGGACGTCCATGGACGTCCTCCACTGCGCACGCTCCAGGCGCGCTCCAGGCGCGCTCCAGGCGCGCCCCCTGGCGGCAGCGGCGGCGCGCGAGCGTGCCCGTGGGTCGGGCGGACTCGATGTCCGCCCGAGACCCGCCGATCACCTTTAGGAGCCTCAGAACGGGGAACCGCCGTTGTAAACACGGCGGTTCCCCGTTCTGTGACAGGGGACATGACAGATCTACTGATCCCTGTTACTGGGATCAGTTAGATCTGTTATGTCCCGAAGAAGCCCTGCCCCCCCACAGTTAGAACACACCCAGGGAACATATTTAACCCCTTCACTGCCCCCTGCAGGTTAACCCCTTCACTGCCAATTACATTTATACAGTAATCAGTGGACATTTAAATTTCTGATCGCTGTATAAAAGTCATTGGTCCCAAAAATGTGTGAAAAATGTCCGACATTTCCGCCCCAATATCGCAGTCCCGATAAAAATCGCAGATCGCCGCCATTACTAGTAAAAAAAAAAAAATAATAAAAACGCCATAAATCAATTCCCAGTTTGTAGACGCGATAACTTTTGCGCAAACCAATCAATATACGCCGATTGC
>BLSH010460263.1:1341541-1352231 GCA_018402905.1 Glandirana rugosa | reverse complement strand
TAGGGGGGACGGGTGGAGTTGTGGGTGTCATCACATGAAGTGGGCAGAGGAGGATACTACACTACTGTGGGTGTTGAGGTGGGCAGGGGGGATACTACACTACTGTGGGGGGTGAAGTGGGCAGAGGAGGATACTACACTACCGTGGGGGGTGAAAAATGGACAGAGGAGGATACTACACTACTGTGGGGGTTGAGGTGGGCAGAGGAGGATATTACACTTTTGTGGGGGTGAAAAGTGGGCAGATGAGGATACTACCCTACTGTGGGGGG
Source organism: Glandirana rugosa (assembly GCA_018402905.1). NCBI lineage: Eukaryota > Metazoa > Chordata > Amphibia > Anura > Ranidae > Glandirana > Glandirana rugosa. The sequence goes on along the minus strand of BLSH010460263.1, from coordinate 1,351,960 downwards.
TGAGGTGGGCAGCGGAGGATACCACACTACTGTGGGGGTGAAGTGGGCAGAGGAGAGCACTACACTACTGTGCAGGTCAGTGTTGCCAACTGCCTGTTAATTTAAGGGCAGCCCTTAAATTTCAGCCCATTTTCAGGCTGCCCATAAATGTCTATTACGGGCAGCGGCGCCCATTAAAAATATGGCTGTCTGCAGCCTCTGACCATCTCCTGTATCATGTCTGCAGTCTCTGACCATCTCCTGTATCATGTCTGCAGCCTCTGACCATCTCCTGTATAATGTCTGCAGTCTCTGACCATCTCTTGTATCATGTCTGTACACTCTGACCATCTCCTGTACCATGTCTGCAGTCTCCGACCGTCTTTTGTACCATGTCCACAGCCTCTAACCATCTCTTGTATCATGTCCGCAATCTCTGACCATCTCTCTTTTATCATGTCTGCAGTCTCTGAGGGGATAGTCTGGAGAGGAGTCAAGAGTGGGAGTGCTGCCAGAATGGGGGTCATGGGAGGATTCAGACGTGTGTGGACTGTGAAGAGGAGACTATAGGATAAAATCAGAGCCACCAAGCTGGAGCCGAATAACTGAGCCCTGAGAGGTCAGTGACAGCGCCACCAGGCCAGTCTAAGGGGGGGTCACTGATGTAAGGGGGTAATGAATACAAAAATGTAAGGGGACACTGATATAAATGTTCCCCCTTAGATCAGTAACCCTTACCTTAGTGTATTCACTCTGCTGAAGGTTGTCTCTGGTCACTAGAGCCCCCCACATCAGAGTTCCCGGCATTCCCCTTTACATCAGAGTCTGTAGGATTCCCCCTTACAGTGAGATTCTGATGTAAAGAGAACGCAGTACACTCTGATATAAGGTGGTCTCTGGTCGCCAAAGCCCTCCTTACATCAGAGTCCCCCCTTAGATCATGATCTGCAGCATTCCCCTTTATGTCAGAGTTCCCTTGCACTGTAAGGAGCTATCCTGCACACTCTGATGTATGGTGGAACTCTGTGTTGGCTGGGTTACATTAACCTGACCTTCATGGAAATGGAGAAATATGGTTTTTGACTTGTGTTTAGAGTTGAGTGGACACCTGGATGTTCGGGTTTGGCGGGTCCGGCTAAACTTCGCAAAAAATTTTGGGTTCAGTACCAAACTTGACCCGAACTTGACCCCGGACCCCGAACCCCATTGAAGTCAATGGGGACCCGAACTTTTCGGCACAAAAATGGCTGTAAAAAAGTCCTGGCAAGTGCCAGAGGGCTGCAAAAGGAAGTAAAATGGGGGTAAGAGTAGGACAAGTGCCCTACAAAAAAATGGGGATAGGGAAAATAACTTAAAATCAAATAAAAAAAAATAAAAATGGGAAGGAGGGGTGGATGTGGAGTAGGAGCCTAGAGGTTGACTAGGCAGTGACTGTGGCAGTGTAGGTGGAAGTGGCAGTGGTGGAGGAGGATTTTAGAACAATAATCTGTCCCTTACAGCAACAGCAGGAACCTGACCCTATAGGAGTAGGCGATGATTTTAGAACAATAATCTGTCCCTCTAAGCAGTAGACTCTACCTAGTCCGGTCAGATCATTCTGTAATGCAGGATGAGATGTTATTTGATATGCAATCTGTCCCTAAAAGCAGTAGTAGTAGTAATCTCTACCTATTGATCGTTCTGTAATGCAGGATGAGATGTTATTATATCTGCAATCTGTCCCTCACAGCGCCGGCAGCATCCTCTTCCTATACTAGCCAGAGAGCATGTGACATGCAGCACTAAGTGACTCCAGCTTATAAAGAGGCTGGGTCACATGATGCACTGGCCAATCACAGCCATGCCATTAGTAGGCATGGCTGTGATGGCTTCTAAGGGCAAACCAGTGAAACGCTTGTTGATTGTCTGCCCTGCAGCTATTCAACAGGCGGGATCAAATAACCAAACCCAGAACCCGAACTCAAACTTTTTTTCCAATGTCCGGGTTCGGGTCCGGGTCACGGACACCCCAAAGTTCGGTATGGACCCAAACTTTACAGTTCGGGTTCGCTCAACTCTACTTGTGTTCAACTTAAACACATTGCTAATAGCACTATCTACACGTTTATAGTTTAAATGTTGATATTTGCACTATTTAGATCTGAAAACAGACATTTTAGGTACTTTTTTGCAGTGTCAGTAAAAAAATGTGGCTCTGTCAGTAAACGTCATGATTTTTGCCAGTAATAGATTGGTGCCTTTAGTAACTTCGGGGGGGGGGGGGGGGTGGCAACACTGCCTGGAATTCAAATTCAGAATACTTTATTAATCCCAAATGTTATTTAAATGCCTGTCAGATGCTGTAACCTTTCTCACTTTATCTTTGAATAAAACAATAAATTGTATTTGAAAGATGTCACTTAAATGATAAATGGAATTTATTGTATGTCTGATCATTGATTTACATTGTTACTACTATTAGCTAAAAAACCTCAAATTCAACTGGATGGCAAAACATGAATTTGAAAGGCAACCATAACTACATTTCACAAAATTATACCTTCACTACAGCTAGTAAACTATTTGCAGATATTGAAAATAGTGCTTTACAAAGAAGTATAACTCTACAAGGTTTCATCTGGATCAGAGGAGGAGAGGTTTCACTAAAGTAAAAATTCAACAATAGCTCCAGCAATTATTTTTGGAAAGGATTGAGGGAATTAAGTGTTTTGCATTAATTACATTTGCATCAGGGTGTCCTTTCCAATATACCGTGCTCTGAACCCCCCACTGTGAGAGCAGGGGTATAGTTACTTGATCATTTCCAGTCCCTGCATATTACCTGAATTTAATGAACTGGCCCCTAAGCCTTAGATTGTGCCAACTGCTTTGGTAGAAATAATGGAACTGGAAGTGGATGGGGAATGCCATTATCCTCAGTGCAGGGTTTCCACAGTGACATATCCTGGAAAGAATAGTAAAGAGGTAAAAGTGATTAACAGACTACAATTACCATCTGCAGTAATTTCCAAAATGAATTCCTTGAGTTGATTGTTAAAATGATCTTAGGCATATTTTTTTTTTCTATACTAGATGCTAGATGTTGGACTAAAGCCCCGTACACATGGGTGCGAGAGTCGACCGGACGTCCAAAATCGTATGTTGGCTGTTGTGTCTTACGTACTGACATGCACTAAACGATTGTACAACCAAGCCTAACGTAGTGACGTGTTACGAGCGTATTACGAGGAAATTCAGGTGAACGTGATTTGTGAATTAGGAACCTAGGTTTTCCAGAACAGACACTTCCGAGCGTTCCTGACTTCTGAGCATGCGTGTTTTGCACGTACAACTTTGTTGGACCAACTTCTATGTACACCGTATAACAGTCGTACAAAAGCTTCTTGTACAACCAAAGTTTTCTAGTCTGCTCATCCAACTTCAGTTGTACAACCGTTGTACGACGGCTGTTGTAATTGCGCGTACTAACGGTCGGATGATCGTACAACAAGCTGGTTGTACGACCGTTGTTGTTCAACCTTTGTACTGTGTGTACGGGGCTTTACTTTGTTTTCAGCTTGTTCTGACATTTTTTCCTTCTCTCTCTCCTTTTCATTCTCTCCCCTCAAGTGTTGGGTGACTTCCATTGTATGGATGACTCCTTGGATGGTCCTCTGGAGCCCTGCTGGAGACACCCTTACAAGCACATTCTAAGGATAGCGGCATGGAGCTTTCTGCACCTCTTGCAGATGACTGATTGCGACTTTCAATGGACATGGGACATATAGTCCAGAGGAAGGAGTATTGGATAACTGTGAATTCCCAGAACGCAGATAACTGGTCCTGGACATTTATTGCCATAATAATATAATTTGTTGTTCTGAATGTGTAAATACACATATATCTATGCAAACAAACAAAAAAAAATAGCCTTGAGTAATGCTTTAAGCAAAGATCTCGCAAGGACATACATACAGTGTTATTCAGCCTAACCAAATATGTAACTACATGCCTACTATGTTAGGCTCCATGCACACTGTATCTGATAAACGACCATTTTTGTTCGTTTGGGCTTTTTTTTAACAGCCCAAAAACGCCACTTTTGTTATCCTATGTGTCCATGCACACATGGACGTTAATTGTCGTTTAACAGCAGTGGCGTTTTTGGGCGGTTATCTGAACGCCCTGAATTGGCGTTCAAAAGTCATTCTTTTGACCACAAAAAATGGTAAACGCCTCTAAATGCTCATAAACGCCGGTAAACGGCTGTTTATCAGCGTCCGGCGTTTTTTGCAGTCAATGGAAGCTAATGAAGAAAAAAGAAAAAAAAAAACCGCTGACGCCAATAAACTCCGATAAACGCAGATAAACACTGCTTACAAAACGCTGCAAAATAATGTTTTCTAAGCAGCGTCTCCTGCCCGACGCTGAGAGATCCCAGATAGCGTCCAGTGTGCATGGAGCCTAATGGTGAATCAACAGACTCACTCTAAAAATTGCTTTTTTTAACCTTATATCCCACTCTCTTTTTTTACTGATGGATCAAAATGACAACTATGAACTTTTGGTTCATGGAAGTATGACTCCAGCACTTCAACATTATTAACAAGTATTTTTTGCTACTTAAATAAAGTCTTTAATGTGTATGTAAACTCTAGCAAAAAAAAGTGTGGTTGCGTCCTCACCTCTACCAGCCAGATCACAGTGACCTATGCTCCCTTGCCCAGTGATCTATAAGATGTTCTGTGGAATAGTCTCTCCAAGTGTTAACAAGGACAGTCTCTAGGATCTCTCTAAAGTCTGTGCTCACTGTGTCCTGTGTACTTGAATGCTTTACTGTAGTACCAGCCAGCTAGTGTACTGCAATCCTTCAAGCCAGATCCTCTGTGGACTTCCTCCAAACTACTCCCAGCAAGGGAGCTGGGACTCCGATGGCCTCCTGCAAACTTCAGCTAAGTGACCCAGAGGGCCACAGTCCTCAGGCTGGACCTTCTCCCACAGGACAAGGATCTGTTGTTCTAGACTCCCACCTATTTATACAAACCTCAACCCCCTACTGGTCACTCTTCTTCCTGGGGATAGGCTGAAGCTGTGTGACTATGCAGATTAAGGATCTGCCTCTTCCAACCCTCTAATTTTAGAACTCACTAGAATTCAGTGGGAAGCAGTCAAGCATTCGAAATGCAGGTTGGCCACTCAGCATTGGTGCCTTTCAGAGAATGCGTTGACTTTTATGAATGAATACAAAGCATTCTCTAATTGAAACAAGATAGAAAGTGTGATGTCACCTCCCCACCTCTCTATCCTGTCCAAAAGCATTCTCTGAATTGCACCCGTGCTGAGCAGCTGACCTCCTTTATTCAGAATGCAGCAGGCCAACCGGTCATTATAGGAACTGGAAGCAAGTGGAGATCACTGTAGTAGTGGTGTTTACATCAGTGATTTGCAGCTTCCACAGGCATCGGCCAGGTATGGTGCATGCTTAGCTACATTGGTCTAAGTTGTAACTATGTATAAAATATCCTTACCTGGAATTCAGATTCAGAATACTTTATTAATCCCAAGGGAAATTATTCTTCAAGCACCTATCATATGCTGTAACGTCTCTCACTTTATATTTAATGAAAACAATAAATTGTATTTGAAGGATTTCACTTAAATGATAAATGGAATTTATTGTTTGTCTGATCATTGATTTACATTGTTACTACTATTAGCTAAAAACCTCCAATTCAACTAAATGAGAAAACAAGAATTTGAAAGGTAACCATAACCCCTGCACTTTCACAAAATGATACCATAACTAGAGCTAGTAAACTATTTGCAGATATTAAAAATGGTGCTTTGCAAAGAAGTATACGTCTACAATGTTTCATCTAGGTCAGGTGAGGTATCACTAAAGTAAAAATTCAACAATAGCTCCAGCAATTATTTTTGGGAAGGATTGAGGGAAGTAAGTGTTCTGCGTTAATTACATTTGCATCAGGGTGTCCTTTCCAATATACTGTGCTCTGAAACCCCCACTGTGATAGCAGGGGTATAGTTACTTGATCACTTCCAGTCCCTGCATATTACTGAATTTAATTAACTGGCTCCTAAGCCTTAGATTGTGCCAACTGCTTTGGTTCAAATAATGGAACTGGAAGTGGATGGGGAATGCTACCATTATCCTCAGTGCAGGGTTTCCACAGTGATATATCCTGGAAAGAATAGTAAAGAGGTAAAAATGATTAACAGACTACAATTACCATCTGCAGTAATTTCCAAAATGAAGTCCTGTAGTTGGTTGTTAACCACTTGACCTCCGAACAATTTACCCCCCTTCATGACCAGGCCATTTTTTGTGATATGGCATATGGTAATTTAGCCAGTGGCGGCCCGTCCATTGAGGGTGCACGGTAAACATGTGCACTGCCGAAAAATGAATTTGATTTCATTTGTTTTGTTTTTTTTCCTTTTTCAGGTCATTCCTTATGATTGCAATTCGTAAATTCGAAAATACAAAAATTCGTAAATTAATAAATTTGAAAATCCGAAAATAAGAAAATAAGAAATAAAATCCAAAAATTCAAAAGAACGAAAATCCGAAAATTCTAAACAGTAACTAACTAACTAATAATAACTAACTATTAAATTATAGGTATTGGAATTTCCTTTCAAATTTGGCTGTTAGTGAATGTATCGAATATGAATTGTGGGAGATTAGCTCATGGGGATCACTTTTCCTGGGAAAAAGGCAGCTTGCAGGCAAACTTTCTTAAAAGTCTGGCAGGTTGCCAGTTTTATTGATAAAGATTGCAAGTCATAAAACAACTTGTGCCGTCCGGCACTAAACTCCTCTCTATACGGTGTCGGGCTCATCCAAACAAAACAAACGCAAACCTTTTCTTTAGAGCCCTTAGAGCAACCAATTCCGAATTCTGTGTAGCTCTCTCAGTGTAATGTTTGTGAGTCCCAGCCTAGAGCTCCCTCTAGCTCTCTGCCTGGTCATCTTAAATACCTGAGAGTGGACACCAGTGGACCACAAAATCCGGTCCGGAACCCAGCCTGCCAAGGTGGCTGGTAACACCTGGACCAGATTCCACCCTAGTCCACTCCAAATGAACGCATGCGAGGTGACATTGTGACTGAGCGACTGTCACACCCATACAGTGGACCCAGGAAAGGGCATCCACATTGTTCTGCAGCTTTCCCGCCCTATGCTCCACTGTAAACTTGTAGGGTTGTAGGGCCAGAAACCACCTTGTCACCCGACTATTTTTTTCCCTGTTGTCACACATCCACTTCAGGGGGGCATGGTCGGTGACAAGTCTAAATGGTCTCTCCAACAAATAATATTTTAAGGTCTCCAAGATCCATTTGATAGCGAGACACTCTTTATCTATGATGGTGTAATTCTTTTCATGCCTGTTCAGTTTGCAGCTCAGGTATACCACCGGGTGCTCCTCCCCATCTCTGATCTGGGACAGTAAATCCCCTAGACCCACATTAGAGGCGTCGGCCTGCATCCCAAATTCTTAGATCACAAGCACTGGTTGTACACACAGGGCTTGTTTTAATTTTTGAAGCACCTTCTTGGCATAACCGACTCTCTACCACTTTTCAGGTCCATCAGGGGGACAGCAATGGTGGCAAAGTCAGGAATGAAGTGCCTGTAGTACCCCGTGATCCCCAGGAATGCACGCTCCTGCTTCTTGGTTAGCAGTTGGGGCCGTTTTTGAATTGCCTCAATGTTAATTGATCTGCGGCTTAACCAGTCCACGACCAATGATATAGTCAAGGTATTTGGCCTCCTGTAATCCCAAGTCGCACTTCTTTGGGTTGGCTGAGAGTCCCTCTCTGAAGGGCATCCATTACCGCTTGTACCCGGGGCAAATGAGACTCCCAATCAGGGCTGTGGATGACAACATCATCCAAATAGGCTGCTGCATAGGAGCGATGTGGTCTCAACGTTTTATTCATCAATCTCTGGAATGATGCCGGGGCACCGTGTAACCCAAATGGCATCTGTTTGTACTGAAATGACCCTTCAGTGGTAGAAAAGGCAGTCTTCTCCTTTGCTGACTCTGTTACGGGTATCTGCCAATAGCCCTTCATTAGGTCTAGGGTTGTTATGTACCGGGCACCTCCCAACCAGTCTATAAGTTCGTCAACCCGAGGCATCGGGTATGCATCAAACTTGGACACGTTCAATTTTCTAAAGTCATTACAGAACCTGATAGTGCCATCGGGCTTCGGGACCAGTACCATGGGGCTCGACCATTCACTGTGGGATTTCTCTATCACGTCCAGCTCTAACATGGTTTTGATTTCTTTCGCTACTGCCTCACGCCTAGCCTCAGGGATTCTAGAAGGCTTCACATTTATGTGAAAACCTGGTTCCATGATTATGTCATGCTGGATTACTAAGGTCAGGCCGAGGAAAGGGGAGAAAAAGTCTCTATTTTTACTCACAAATTCTTTAACGTCATTTTGTTGTGCTATGGACAAGCACTCAGTTATGGGGACGTCAGGGGTCACTGGTATCCTGTCCTTTTGAGGGGTTGGCACAGCCACTAACGCCTCTCTGTCCTTACACGGTTTTAAGAGATTAACATGGTAGATTTGCTCCAGCTTCCTTTTCCCTGACTGGTAAACTTTGTAGTTTACCTCCCCTGCCCTCTCCATAATCTCAAAGGACCTTCAACAGTGGTATGAGCACTCTATTCCCGGGGTTGAAAGTTTGGGTCTTGGCACCCCGATTATAAACCCTTCTCTGGGTCTCCTGGGCTTGCTTCATATTTTCCCATACAAGGGGCAGGACAGCTGGGATTCGATCCTGCATCAAGGAGATATGCTCTCTGATGCTTCTATATGGCGTGGCCTCTCCTTCCCAGATCTCTTTTGCAACATCTAGCAGCCCCCTGGGATGCCTATCATACAAGAGTTCAAACGGGAAATAACCCATAGATGTCTATGGAATCTCTCGCATGGCAAACATGTGATATGGTATCAAAAAGTCCCAATTTCTCCCATTTTTAACCACCACCTTTTTCAACATACTTTTGAGGGTCTTGTTAATTCTTTCCACAAGACCGTCAGTTTGGGGATGGTAGACAGAGTTACGGAGATGGGAGATTTTGTACAACTTGCACAATTCCTTGCACACTCCATACCCAGATGCCCCCCCATTATATGACCATGGGCCAAATCTAGCACCATCCTGCGAAAGGGTTTGGGAACCACTAGTTGCTCTACCTCCTCCTCCCGGTGTTTTACCACTTGGTACAAAAAATTATTCTTAAGAGACATGTAGAGAAAAGACACCACCCAGCTGGGCTCAATAGGTTCCCCATCCACTATTTTAACATTTTCTCTGGCTCTAGTGAGTGTGACATCTCATAGTTTTTCTGTACAAAAATCCTCTCTCCTGATCTCTAAGTCAGGGGTCACATTCTGTCCATTCTCACCATTAGATTCAGAGACATTATCTTCTTTGTTAGCCTTGAGCTGGGAGTTATCCTCCAGCTCTTCTGGCTCCTCAGCCATTACAGGAAAAGGAAGAGGGTCTCCTCCTTCCTTGGTCCTGCCACCAGTCTCCCCTTCCATTTGGCAAAAGGGGTCTGGTGAGAGTTCCAGTGTTTCTCCAGCAGGGGGAGCTCTATCCTCCAGACTCCCTGTGCCTTCCCATAACCTCCAAAAATGGGGGAAATCGCTCCTCACTAGAACCTCATGAAGCAGGGAAGGTACCATCCCCACTGAATGTGTCGCACTGCCCCAAGGCATCTCAATCTCAACCACCGTAGTCTGGTAGTGCTGAGTGTCCCCATGGATGCAAATGACCCGATTATGCTAGGGTGTAATTTTGCAGGATTTACACAATTGCTGTTGACTAGAGGCACAATACTGCCCTAATCAAGCAGTGCAGTGACTGGCTTCCCATCAACAGAAATCACACACATTTGCTTTTCCATGCGACCCTGACATGATGCTGTTCATGTAACCTGTGCAAAAACAGATATGCGTCTTTACATATAAGTAGGGTTGTCCCGATACCGATACTAGTATCGGTATCGGGGCCGATACTGAGCATTTGCCCGAGTACTTGTACTCGGGCAAAATGCTCCGATGCCTCATCCGATACTTGGGCAAGCAGGGGATGATCATTGCAGCGCTGGAGGGGGATTTACAATCACTGATCTCCCTGTATATATTTCATTGTAGCAACTGACAGCCGCTTCTCCTCCCGCGGCTTTCAGCTGCTACAATGAAATATATACAGGGAGTCGGGAGGTCAGTGATTGTAAATCTCCCCCAGCGCTGCACTGATCATCCCCCTTGACTGTCCCTGTATCCTCCTCCAGTCCCCCTGTCCTCTATCTGTCAGGATGGAGAGCGGAGGAAAGAGCCGGTAAATGTGTAATTTATCGGCTCTTTCCTTTTCTGAATGGACAGTCAGTGATCACTGACTGTCCATTCATA
>BLSH010460263.1:1304854-1320031 GCA_018402905.1 Glandirana rugosa | reverse complement strand
AACATTACCTGTTAGTGAGCCTTGAGGACTGGAGTTGAGAAACACTGCCTTATACAGTCCACTTCCTATTTTTTGTTTGGTAAAAAGCCTAGGCTTATGACATCATGAACAGCTCTCTGCCAGGAAGGGATGGTAGTCGAGTCATAAGAAGGCCAATGAGAGCTGCAAAGCTGGAGGTGTGCCTTTGTGTGTCTGTGTAAATCCAGGAAATAAACAGGCAGCAGCTTCAGCTGCCCACATTTAAAATGGCTGCAGCCAGACTTAGTGGAGGGAGATTTCTGCAGCAGTAGTAAGACAAGTAGAGAATCACAGTATAAAATAATATGCAAAGTGGTTGGAAGGAAGCTTCAGAATGGCAAAGATGGCAAAAATGGCAAAGATGTTTTTATTACAAATTATGTGAGCAGACTGCAGTTCCTCTTTAACTTGCCGCAAAATCACGTACCTATATGTTTTTCTGCTTCAAGTGGTTGTATCTGCAGCAGGCATCATCCCAGTACCGTTTTTAGAGCTGATGGTTGGCTTTCTTGTAATAACAACCTATGCGGCTGAGCGCCTGCTTGATTGTTATTACAAGGAGCGGGGGTCAGGGGCGGACGTACAGGGGTTGCTAGAATCGCCACGGCGACTGGGCCCCATGCTGCAGAGGACCCCTGTATGTTTGGATAGTAAGGCAGTAAGGGCGGCTGAGATCATCTCTCTCCAATCCACAGCCGAAATGCAAATTGGCACCGCGAGAGCTGCTCACACTGAAAGTGAAAGCGCAGTGTGTGCTGTGCTCTCTGCCTCCCCCTAGAGTGCAGTACCCAGCAGGAAGAGGTGCTGCTGATTTTTTAAAAGACTATGTATGTATGCCTGTTTATATATGTTTGTGTGTATGTGTATGTATATGTGTGTGTGCAACTGTGTATGTATGTGTATGTATATATGTGTGTGTGCTATGATATGTGTGTGTATATTATGTGGGTGTGTGCTCTCGTATGTATGCACGCTTTATATATGCACTTTTAATCCTGACCCCCTGTATGTGTACAATCGGAACAGTTTCTTTTTTTATGGCTTGTTCATAGTACTAGCAAGAAAATGTCATTCCTCTGAAAAGCAACTTATGCTGAGATCACTTTTCAGAGGCATTTGACAGCCGGTAAAAAGGTTTGCCTCCTGACCGCCTGTTTTACCCCTATGCTGCAACTGCGTGCAGTTGAAAAGGTGGTTGCTGTGCAGAGTCTTGATCCGTGCCAATCAATGACTATGTCTATTCATGACTGAAACATAGTAAACTGTGTTTACTATGCTTCCGTTTGTGAATGAATGGAAAGCTTTTGTACAGAGCTATTCCTGTCCATTCATTCTGGATAGCTTAGGGTGCAGAGAAGGAGGTGGAGGGCTGTGTCTTCAATCTCCTTTCTCTGTCTCAAAGGTGAAACGTCAGAGGTATAATTAGACCCCTGATATCTGAACAAACCCCCCCCCCAAAAAAAATTGTAAAAAAATGTTTAAAAAAAAATTTTAAAAAAAATGAATAAAACAAATGGTAGGAAGATAAAAAAAAAACTACTGACACGAGTGGCAGAACTACCACACAAACATCGTACTTGCGAGTGGGCCCTGGCGCTCTGCCACCGGGCTCAGAGAGAAGGGCCCCATCCTCGGTTCAGGGGGGTCCTTCATGGTTACTTGCATTGGGGCCCTGAGGGTTCTAGTTATGCCACTGGCGGGAGTGGACACCCCCCCCCCCCACTGCCTCCCGTCCCACCGGGAGGCCCGAATGACCAGCCAGCACTTCCGCCGCCTGGCCAGAGACCGAAACAGAGCTGGAATTGGCTTTGATGGGGTCTTGCATCTGGAAACCCAAAAAGCAACATAATGACGTTACTTCCAAATTATTAGAGCCTTAAAGGCGCCAGGTTTTAAAAAATGTCAGTATTCAAAGAAAAAAAAATTGGAGTTTTGAATGCTTTTAGGTGCAAAGGAGGGATTTGGTGTCTTATAGATCCCTCCAAAAAAATGCCTGACTTTTGCTGTCACAAGGGATGTTTACATTCCTTGTGACAGCAATAAAAAAAAAAAATGAAAGGGACAGAATACAAATAAACAAACAGAAATAAATAAATAAGAACATTTTTTTTTTAAAGCGCCCTATCCCTCCATGCTGGTGCGCAGAAGCAAACGCATACGCAAGTCGCGCCCGCAAATATAAACGGTGTTCAAACCACACATGTGAGGCCGTGATCGTTAGAGCGAGAGCAATAATTGTAACTCCAAACTGGTAAAGCCTCGTACACACGGGACGACGATCGCACGTACGATCATCGCAAATCGTATGTTGGCTGTTGTATCTAGCATACTGACTGCACTACACGATCGTACGACCACAAAAGAACGTTCAGGTGCATGTAATTAGCATTCAGCCATTCCTGACTGCGGAGCATGCGTGTTTTGCACAATACATCTTTGTTGTACCAACTGCTCTGTACACACGATACAACGGTCGTATGAGCGCTTGTTGGTACGACCAAGTTTTCTAGTCTGCTCATACAACTCCCCTTGTATGACCGTCGTATGTTCGGCTGTTCAAATCGCGCATACGAACGATCGATTACATATAGGACGGTTGTAAGTACGACCTGTTGTATACAACCGTCGAACCGTGTGTATGAGGCTTAACTGTTAACATTTGTTAAAGCATTGCCTAAGGAGATTTTTAGGTACCATAGTTTGTCGCCTTTCCATGAGTGTGCGCAATTGTAGGTACAGTATCTATTTACTCGGCGTAACATCATCTTTCACATTATACAAAAACATTGGGATTACTTTACTGTTTGTGTTTTTAATTCATGAAAGTGTATTTTTTTCCTGAAAAAATTGAGCTTGAAAGACCGCTGCGCAAATACAGTGTGACGTAAAATATTGCAACGACTGCCATTTTATTCTCTAGGGTCTCTGCTTAAAAATATATATAATGTTTGGGGGGTCTAAGTCATATTCTAGCAAAAAATACTGATTTTAACTTGTAAGCAACAAGTGTCAGAAAAAGGCCTGGCCTTCAAGTGGCTAAAGCCAAGTGTTCTGCACTGTGACTGTATCATGAAGATGAATGTGCCTGAGTTTGTTGCAGTAAAACATTAAAAATGCTTCTGGATCAGACATTTTTTTAATTCCAAGTAACATTAACATAACATTATGGCCTGTGGCTGGGAATATGAAGGGAAGCAGCCATCAGGCCAGTAGATTGATTGACACAATATGGTGGAGTAACTCCCAAACAAAAGGTGGTTGACTATTCCATCCAACAGGAAGCAGGGCAGGTCCAAAGTCTGCATAGCAAGAAACTTTCATCTAATAAGGGGCCCTTACATTCAATTAGTCTTTCCAGGGGATGGTTTGGAGCATACACACTACTAGTGGCGGCTGGTGAAATTTTAGGATGGGGGTGTGCCAGACCCCCCTTCCTTTTTGATCCCTCCCACTTCTCATAAGCCCCACCCCTTATAGTTTCCACCCCTTGTGTCAGGAGTATACAGCCCAGCATCACCAGATAGGGTATACAGCATCACATATAGTGGTATATACAGCATCACCAGATAGGAGTATACAGAGTCACCATATAGCAGTATACAGAGTCACCATATAGCAGTATACAGTCACCATATAGCAGTATACAGAGTCCCAGGTAGCAGTATACAGAGCCCCAGATAGCAGTATACAGAGCCCTAGATAGCAGTATACAGAATCACCATATATCAGTATACAGGATCCCAGGTAGTAGTATACAGGGTCCCAGATAGCAGTATACAGGGGTCCCAGATAGCAGTATACAGGGGTCCCAGATAGGGTATACAGAGCCCCAGGTAGCAGTATATAGGGTGCCAGGTAGTAGTATACAGGGTGCCAGGTAGCAGTATACAGGGGTCCCAGACAGCAGTATACAGGGGTCCCAGATAGGGTATACAGAGCCCCAGGTAGCAGTATACAGGGTGCCAGGTAGCAGTATACAGGGGTCCCAGAGAGGGTATACAGAGCCCCAGGTAGCAGTATATAGGGTGTCAGGTAGCAGTATACAGGGTGCCAGGAAGCAGTATACAGGGGTCCCAGATAGGGTATACAGAGCCCCAGGTAGCAGTATATAGAGTGCCAGGTAGCAGTATACAGGGTACCAGGTAGCAGTATATAGGGTGACAGGTAGCAGTATACAGGGTGCCAGGTAGCAATATATAGGGTGCCATGTAGCAGTATACAGAGCTCCAGGTAGCAGTATACAGGGTGCCAGGTAGGGTATACAGGGTCCCAGGTAGCAGTATACAGGGTGCCAGATAGCAGTTTACAGAGCCCCAGGTAGAGTATACAGTCACCAGCCTCAACATACCCCATCTAATAGGCAGGCTCGGGCTGGCAGTGTTGCAGAGATTGGCATACGGAGAGGCTGACATTATGCAGAGGCAGCGCTAACAGAGAGCATGCTGACAGTCTGCTCGGAAGTCCCGGGGAGTGCTGTGCCTGCGTGAGTAATCACACAGGCAGCACGTCCACCATAGTCCCGCCCCCGCCAACAGCATCCAATGACAGAGAGTCATTGGCTCTGATGGCTCAGTTCAGCGCACACACATAGACTTTAATGGCTGACCAATCGACTCACTACTTGCTGTCAGCTGACAGCAAGGAGCCGAGAAAAAAAAAAAAAAGAAAAGTCAATGTACCGGCGCCACCTGCAGGGGGGTCGAGCTGACTTTTTTTTTTTCTTCTCAGCGGCGGGGAGGCAGGGCACCCAAGCGCCCCATATGCACCAGCCACCGCTGCACACTACACAAATGAACCAAACTAACAAAGTGAAATTGCCATTGTAAGTACACTTTAAACACCAACAAGATAAAGATACAGTATAGGGGTTGATTTACTAAAACTGGAGTTTTTGTCAAAGCCCAACTGAACAAACTGAAGTAAGAAGCTGATTGGCTACCATACAGATTTTGCACTCTCCAGTTTTAGTAAATCAACCCCAAAGTTTCCAGATACGTTCAAAACGTAAATTCATGAAAGTCAGCAATAATAGCAATAGATTGCAAATTGTTGGTTGTCAGCATGTGGCAATACCCTATTGGCCAAGCCAGACTTGTTCTTGTAGCAACAAATTTAGCCCTCTGGTCAAATATCCACTCCTGAGAATACAAGATAAATGAAGATCAATTAAAATACGGAAACATATCAATGCACAATAATGAAATCAGTATTGATTTAAAGAGGTTGATTTACTAAAGCTTGAAAGTGCAAAATTTGGTGCAGCTCCACACAGAAACCAATCAGCTTCAAGGTTTTATTGTCAAAGCTTGGATTGAACAAGCTGAGGTTAGAAGCTGATTGGCTAGCATGCACAGCTGCACCAGATTGTGCACTCTCTAGCTTTAGTAAATCAACCCCGAAGTGTCTGTGTCACATCATACCATGCCTGTTTTTTTGCGTCCTTTTTTTCCAACAAATAGAGCTTTCTTTTGGTGGCATTTGATCACCTCTACGTCATTTCTGATCGCTGCTATAAACAAAAAAAGAGCAACAATTTTCCAAAAAAAACCAATATTTCTTACTTTTTGCTAAAATACATATCCAAAAATATATATAAAAAAATGTTTTAAATGGTTTGGACGATTTATATTCTTCCTCGTATTTTTGCTAAAAAAAATTGCAATCGGCGTACATTGACTGGTTTGCGCTAAAGATGCCGCGTTTATGAATGATGAGAATTAATTTGTGGGGTTTTTATTTTTTTTTTATTTTTTACTAGTAATGGCGGCAATCTGCGATTTTTAGCGGGACTGCAATATTGTGGCGGACATGTCGGACCATTTTGACACTTTTTTGGGACCACTGGCATTCACACAGAGATCAATGCTATGAAAATGCACTGATTACTGTATAAATGTCATTGGCAGGGAAGGGGTTAACCTGCAAGGGGCTCTCTAAGGGTTACCTGTGTTACCTGTGTGTGTTACTAACCATATGGGGGCTGGGCTGACTGGGGGAGGAGAGTGATCGCATTCCTTCCCCCTGTCAGAACGGAGATCCGTGTGTTTACATACACGGACCTCCGTTCTGCCACTGCGGCGGAGCAATCACGAGTAGCCGGCAGACATCGAGTCCGCCCTACCCACTCTCTGGCTCCCCCGGAATACAGTGAACGCGCGCGCAATCACGATACGCGATCTTGCAGCCGCCGATATTGAACTACTTTGCCGCCGTCATACAACCGCGTGCGGTCGGCAAGTGGTTAAAGCGGACCTTCACTCTTAGAAACGTCTTCACCTCCCTGCACTCCTCCAACCTCCATAGAGAAAAAAAGTATTCTGCAGTTTATTTATGTTTTTTCTTTATTTTTTAAAATCTGGGCCGCCATCATTCTCTACTAGGTGAGAATGACATCTCCCTGCTCCTACATCATCCTTGAATATCCGAATGGCTTGGGAAAGTGGGGCTGGTAGACATTATTGGGGGCCAGTTGCATGAACCTTGAAGAGCCTGTTTACTTTCGATGACTAAGGAAAACCAAGGTGGCCCTGTGGGACCCAGGCTATGTCACCTGAACAGAGAATCAGAACAAGGCAATGCTGGATTTACTGGGCAGGTGAGTATCAGAATCAAGGACAACCCAGCATAATAAGCAAGGGGATTAAAAAAAAAAATAACGGGGAGGGGAAAGGAAGTAGAATAAATAATGCAAATCCCGCGCTTGCTCCAACAATAAAATTCAAAGTATGAAGAAACAGTCTACTTAGTGTTAATTTGGCAGCTCGCGTAAACAATAGATCCGATTGTTCCAAAAGTTAATTCACATAAATACAGTGCCAAGATAAAGGAAAAATCACAGGAGGGGGCCAGAAGCCCATATAATGTGTTCAACTGACAAAAAATGTCCTTGGGACCAATGCACAGAGTCAATGATTAAACATCCAGGTCAGGTACATGAAAAGATGGTCAACAAATCCTCAAATGTGGATAAGGTGTATGCTTACCAGATTCTGGTAGTTAAAGCGCAGGGGACAGATCCCCTGGCTATTAGCTCCACTCCGGCTCCCGTAGTCACGGCGAAGGTGCCCTCAGCCATAGAAAAACACCCCCTGGATGGATCCTCTCAGATCTCACCGGCCGGGATGGCGGATACCTCTCCAACACTCACCAAGGACACGATCAGAACCCCGCGGCCTCTTACATGGCCCCATGTGCGGGAACCCGGGAGAGCGAGAAGCAGGGAGAGGTGTAGTTCTGGCCGAGGAGGACTCTGAGCTTCATACTTTGAATTTTATTGTTGGAGCAAGCGCAGGATTTGCATTATTTATTCGCTGTATTTATGTGAATTAACTTAGGGGAAAGGAAGTTTCAGCCTCCTTTAGATATGCACCCCCACCCCCTGGCACCACCATCTTTGGGTCCCAACAGGGCCCTGCGGCACACCTGTATATATTTGGTGGCTTTCTGTGCATGCGCAGACTTGGGGACTTCCATACTCATTGACTTTTCTTGCTCTGTAGAGACCCAAAGCCCTGTGGCACATCTGTGCACAATCTGGGTAGGAGTAACACCATTCTTGCCTAGCCACACAAAAACCCTATGAAGAGAATTAAAAATAATATTCAAATGTGCGAGAGGGAAACAGAGTAAGTTTGTATATAGGGTGAAGGTCCACTTTAAAGTGACACTAAACTCTAGTTTAAAGTTGTTTTAAAGGCAGAAGGCTTTTCTACCTTAATGCATTCTCTACATTAAGGTAAACAATCTACAGTGCAGCTTTCCCCCTTGCCCCCCCAACCCAACCCACCCTCCCTCCTACTTATACTTACCTGAGCCCTATTTTAACTCAGTGATGTGCACAAGAGCAGCGGCTCTCTCACTTTTCATTGGCCATTGGCTCCCACTACTGTCAATCACAGCCAGTGGGAGAGGGGACGTGGCAGAGCCACGCTCTGTGGTCACAGAGCTGGCTTGGGAGCGAGCCAGCACTAGTGCCCCAATAGAAGGAGCCTTGCTATGGTGGGCACTTAGTGGGGAGAAGGAGCCATAAGCACCAACGGGGACCCCAGAAAAGGAGCATTGGTGAAACTCTGTGCAAAACCATTGCACAAAGAAGGAAAGTATGACATTTTTGTTAAAAACGTTCGGTTGCAGAGGATTACCCTCTCCAGCACCCTCCCCCCAATACTTACTTGAGCCCCATCTCAATCTAGCTATGTGCACGAAAATAGCGGCTCTCCCAACTCTGTCACTCCTCACTGGGCACATTAATAGCATTGGCTCCCACTCCTGTCAATCAAATCCTATGATGAGAGAGCGGGGGGCAGGGCCGTGCTGTCTGTGTCAATAGACACAGACAGCTAGGCTCGGGAGCGAGTCTGCATGAGTGCCTCCCATAGAAACCAGCTTTCTATGGTGGCATTCAGTGGGGAGAGAAGACAGGAGAGCCGGTGGGGGACCAAAGAAGAGGAGGATCCAGGCTGCTCTGTGCAAAACCACCACACAGAGCAGGTAAATATAGCATATTTGTTATTTTAATTAAAAAAAAAAAAAAATGAATATCACTTTAAGTAGTGGGTGTGTATGAAATATTTTTGGAGAGTAAGGATATTGTTTAGGTTCTATAAATTGAGATATCATGTAGAGTACAAAAACGGCAATTATCATCATCATAGAGTTTACAACAATTTTTTTTGTATTAATAAAATATATATTTTTTATATATTTACTTGACCACTTTTTGTGCCTCCAAAAATCCCACCCTAGAGGGTCTTTGTCTCCAAAAATTCCATATTAAGGGATGATGGCACATATGTAGTTGGCAAACTTCTCTCTATAAATTGAGAAGTATCCTTTACATATTATTTATAGCGCAATTCTTGTAAATTCTATAAATAGCTCAATTTTTTGATTAATCCAGTGCAGAAAATCTTGTTCAATATTTGACTTTTTTTTCCACACACTCTTATTGTATTTCTGTGAAGTGAGCATTTTTCTAAGAAATCTCCGAAACCGCCACCTAGTTCTCTTTTCTTGCCGCTAATTAGCACGCATACACTCCGGCACAGATACAGTTCTCTACATAGGTTGTCCCCCCGTTGTTTACATGTACACCAGAGCCTAATCCCATTCTCTCTACAGCCTTCCTACTTCGTCAATAATGACATTTTGGTGACAGAAACGAGTTCAATATTATTTGTTTGTTGAGCGTGTGGGAGGAAAGGACTTTTTTTTTTTTTTCCGCGCAGCGTATTTGGCACCAATTTACAGCAAGGAGACGGGAGGATTTGTATGAGACTAGTGCTTAAGATTCATGCTGTTCTGTCCACTTTTTCAATTACCCATAAATTTGCATTGCTGGCAGGCGGCACATTTCGCCAGCG
This sequence comes from Glandirana rugosa, assembly GCA_018402905.1. Lineage (NCBI taxonomy): Eukaryota > Metazoa > Chordata > Amphibia > Anura > Ranidae > Glandirana > Glandirana rugosa. The sequence goes on along the minus strand of BLSH010460263.1, from coordinate 1,310,651 downwards.
AAAATGCCACCCTGCAAGAGACAAATTAGGGGCATTTCTGGGAAGTTGGGCCATAATATAAGTGCTCCTGGGGAATCTATCATCATATAAAAAGAAATGTGCATTCACTTAAATTGTAGATCAATGATATTACCAGTTAAAGACGGTACGATGGCGAATATATATATTTTCCTTTTCGGAGAGGTGGGGCGCTTATAAAGAGCAACTCTCTGACCTTATGCATGTCGCATTTGCAGCATCCTGACACTTAAGAACTGCATTCAATTAAATGGCAGATTAACAGCAGAGCGGCCAATGAAGTATGCAGGCAGGAAATAGCACTTCAGGTTGGAAAGTTACAGGAGCTCGGCGAAGCCGCATTAGCATCTGCTTGACCATGTAGACACTTATTAAAGGCAATGACCTTAGGAGTCTGTCTGACATCTGCCACTTGCTATAGATACAGAGTCTGGAGCCAGCAAAACAGATTTTAGGCTAATGCACAGAAACACATTTTTAAATAGCGAGCAACAGGAATTTATTTATACACCTCTATAGTTTTCAAGCAAATACATGGAATAGATCCTTAACCCTTACGCTACCATTCGTTAGCCGTTCTTGCACTTTTTGTTTGTTTAAAAAATAATTTTAGGCCCGAAGATTACATAAACCACCAAAACATGATATATTTTGTTAAAACAGACACCCTAGAGCAGTAGTTCTCAACCCTGTCCTCAAGTACCCCCAACAGGCCAGATTTGCAGGTTTTCCTTTATCTTGCACAGGTGCTTTGAATCAATGGCTTGGTATTTTGGACACCTATTTTATCTAAGAGAAATTCCCAAAACATGGTCTGTTGTGGGTACTTGAGGATAGGGTTGCCATCTCACCCCTTTAAACCTGAACACAACTGAATTACACAGGTTCTGTGGCTGATTAAGGTGATAAATAAACTCACTTGGTGCCTTATCTGCAGTCAGTTTGCCTCAGAACCTGTGTAATTCAGTTGTGTTCAGGTTTAAAGGGATGAGGTGGCAACCCTACTTGAGGACCAAGGTTGAGAACCACTGCCCTAGAGCAGTGTTCCCCAACCCTGTCCTCAAGGCCCACCAACAGATCATGTTTTCAGGATTTGCATTATTTGCCTTAGTAATTACCACAGCTGATTCATCTGAGGGAAATCCTGAAAACATGACCTGTTGGTGGGCCTTGAGGATTGGGTTGGGGAACACTGCCCTAGAGCACAGGTGTCAAACTAGCGGCCTTCCAGCTGTTGCGGAACTACAAGCATAGCCCCCAACTGTCCCTGATTTCGAGGGACTGTCCCTCATTCGGAACAAAGACCCTCCGTCCCTCTTTCCTCCTCATTTGTCCCTCATTTTGGTCTGATTTATATAGTTGTATATAAAATGCACTATTAATCCATCAAAAAGTGTTTTATAGTGCTAAACCTTTCATCCAGTTTCTAAATTACAGCATTTATACATTTCAAAAGTCAGTATAAAGGAATAGTAGTGTTTAAAAAAGCACTTGTGGGTTTAACCAATCATTCTTTTGTACAATTCTCCTTTAAGAGGGCGTGACAGGGGGTGTGTCCTCTGCCTACCGACTTTTGCTAATAGGTGTCCCTCATTCCCATCTCAGAAAGTTGGGAGGTGTGCTACAAGTCCCATAAAGCATTGCAAGGCTGGCAATTACAAGCATGACTCCCACAGGCAGAGGCATGATGGCACGTGTAGTTCCGTAACAGCTGTAGGGCCGCCAGTTTGGCACCCCTGCCCTAGAGAATAAAAGAGTGGTAATACCAATTTTTATGTCACGCGATATTACCTGCAAAGATCTAAGAAACACAACATTTCAGTGTAAAATACACTGAACTTAAAGGAGTTCTAGAGGCAGAAGGTTTTTTTATCTTATTGCATTCTATGCATTAACCACTTCATCCCCAGAAGGATTTACCCCCTTCCTGACCAGAGCCCTTTTTGCGATACGGCAATGCGTCGCTTTAACTGACAATTGCGCGGTCATGTGAAGTTGTACCCAAACAAATTTGGCTCCTTTATTTCCCAATAATAAAGCTTTCTTTTGGTGGTATTTGATCACCTCTGTGGTTTTTATTTTTTGCGTTATAAACAAAAAAAGAGCGACAATCTTGAAACAATGTTTTTTTTCTTTTTGCTATAATAAATAAATAATAAAATATCAACCCCCCAAAAAAAACAAATGTATTCATCAGTTTAGGCCAAGATGTATTATTCTACATCTTTTTGGTAAATAAAATTGCAATATGCATTCATTGATTGGTTTGCGTAAAAGTTGTCGCATTTACAAACCATGAGAATTGATTTATGACTTTTTTTTTTGCTTTGTTTTGTTTGCTAGTAATGGTGGCAATCTGTAATTTTTATCGGGACTGCGATATTGCAGCGGACAGAATCAAGGGGTTAACTGTGTTCCCAGACTGTGTTCTAACGGTATGGGGGTTGGGCTGGCAGGGGCATGACAGATCTAACTGATCCCGATGAAAGGAATCAGTAGATCACTGTCATACCACCTGAGAGAACAAGGAACCGCCGTGTCTACATCAGCGGTTCCCAGCTCTTCTTCTGTATTAGGCGATCGCAGGTTGCCGGCGGACATCGAGTCCATCTGACCCATCGCTGTCAATCAAAGTCAGTCAGCCAATCAGGAGAGAGAGGGGGCTGGGCCATGCCAGGGCTCCATGTCTGAGTGGATACACAGAGCTCTGACTCAGCTCGAGTGCCCCCACAGAGAGCTGCTGGCTCAGGGGGCACTTAATAGGAGGGGGGCCAGGAGAGCAGAAGGGGGAACCGAGAAGAGGAGGATCCGGGCTGCTCTGTGCAAAACCAACTGCACAGAGGAGGTAAGTATATTGTGTTTGTTATTAAAAAAAAAGAGACTTTACAATCACTTTCATTTTAGGGCACACAAACACAATAAACTACCCAGTTTTTAGGTATACTATAAAATATGAAGTTGCACTGAATAAATAGATAGCCAACATGCCAAGCCTCAAATTTGCATGTGTCCTTTAAATGGCAACAAACTCCAATACCCTATATTTTCCATAGGCAATGCATGAAAATACCCCTATAGGTAATCAGATTGGTGTTATGAAGAGGGTCTTGTTCTAGAAATATTGCTGTCATTCTAGCGTGCGTGGCAATATGTAACATGTATATCGCAATCAGCGTTTTCATGCATAGGTGCCCCCGAAACGTGCATTTACGTTAGTACATGTGTATATGTGGGGGTGGCGGGGGCCACAAAATGTTTTTGAGGAAAATTTATGTGCTTGCGTGTTTTTTTTCCCCCCTTCCCGGACCAGGCTTCCATCTGCTCAGCATGGACATTGGCGCCCCTCCATACCCGTCAACGCCCATAAGGAACCCGTGTGGCATCATTGGCTCTTTTTATTTATCCACTTTACTTATTGTTTTGACTTTTTATTGAGGAATAAACTATAGTCCTTCTTTACAATAACATTGACTTATGCGGCTATTCCCATCCATACATCCAGTCCATTGAGCGCTGTCCATCTGGTTGTCATTTGTCTATCTCCCAATTTCCATATGGAATGGGTCATCTGCACTGGTCCAGGATGTTTATCAATTCATTTTTCTTGGTCACCTCATCCAACCTTTTCTTATCCACATGGTTTAGCGCTCAAGGAACAGTGTATGTGCTTGGATGTAACTTTCATTTTTTACAATTAAAAAAAACATTTTTTTACTTAACTTTTTTTTTATCACATATAGGACAAAAAGTCCCCTGTGTGATGATTTTTTGGTGACAGGTTCTCTTTAATGGGACATCTTTGCTAAGTGCAGTTGCACTCGCCATGTGCAGTTGCTCCAGAGTTTAGTACATAAGGTAAAGCTTTACTTTGTAAAGAATATCAAATCACATACATGAAAATTTGAAAAAAAAACAGCATTTTTGCTTGCACATGATTGGATGACAGAAGTCAGCAGAGCTTCTGCTCATTTAGTAAGCTCAGGAGCAGCTGCACTTGCAGAGTGCACAGTCTATTTGGCTTTAGTAAATAAACCCCCTAGGGTCTAAAAGACCCTGGATTTCTCCTCTGTGCTCCACTGAATGTAATGCAATGCATATCACATTGGATTACATTGATTCCCGGGTGTGCTGGGCAGGGACACCGAGAGGTGGACCCGGAAGTGACATCACACATATCACTTTCCGGGACAGCAGCAAGGAGGGGAGGAGAGTGGATGGGTGTCCACTTTGCTCCCTCCCCTCTACCCGGCAGCACCCACTATGTTGGCCCTGGGCTCTCAGGTGGGCAAGCGAAGCCCCGGAATATATAGCAGGGGCAAGCACATACGACGTACAGACCTGACAGCAAAAGGGTTAAAGTGACATTAAACAGAGAAATGCGAATTGCCATAATTTATGCACAAAAAAAATCATATGGTAGACGTATTCGGGTTATTTTAGATATAATAATGTGTTATTAATGTTACTATATGGAATATCACTTGATAATTCTTTGAATAACTTTTATGCTATATACCTATAACCCTATATATTAAGTGTTAATATGCACGTACAATTGTTAATATTTTTCTATTGCAGTAAAATTTTATTGTGAAAAAAAAAATGATATATATCATATCGCTGTATTTTTATTTTTAATTCTATGTACCTTATTCTTGCAGCACTGTTGTGTGGTCACATGACCTCTCTCTGTTCTTTGGCTAGACATGTGCATGATGAAAACATTTGTTTTGTTTCATTTAGCTTTCTTAATCTAGCTATTTCGTTTTGTTAAATTAAGTTGATGCGTTCAATCTGTTTTCGGAATTCGTATTCAGAATTTATTTTGTCATTTTTTCGAATTTTCTTTGATTTTACCAATTTTTTTTTTTTTTTTATTAAAAATGTTCAAATCGATAAATCGGTTGAAACTAAAATGTAATTTTTTTTTGCCTGCAGCAAAGTGAAGAAACAAAAGAATAATCTTCACCGAATGATTACAATGACTCTCTAAATCACCTTTGGCTTAACAAAAACAGCCTTATTTCGGAATGAAACATAGAAACATAGAAAAGTGACGGCAGAAAAAGACTGAGTAGTCCATCGAGTCTGCCCCTTTTTATTTATTTTTTATTTTATTTTTATTTTTTTTATTTTTTTACATTAACCTTGTTGTCTGACTATGGATTTATGTTTATCCCAAGCATGTTTGAAGCCATTTACTGTTGACTGTCTCACAACCTCTGTTGGTAGTTTATTCCAATCATCAACCACCCTTACAGTAAAATAATACTTTCTAAGATTCGTTTTGAACTTCCCCCCAGTTAGTTTGAGGTCCCCGTGTTCTTGATTTTGGTTTCATATTGAAAAGACTGCCGTCCTGAACCTTATTCACCCCCTTGAGGTATTTAAAGGTTTCAATCATGTCTCCCCTCTCCCTTCTTTCCTCCAGACTGTACATATTAAGTTCCTGAAGTCGCTCTTGACATGTTTTATCCCCCAGACCTTTCACCGTTTTTTTTACTCGTCTCTGAACTCGTTCTATTTTATCAATATCTTTTTGTAAGTGAGGTCTCCAGAACTTGCTTAGAATCTTTCATAATAAAATGACATTCCCACCAACTACTAACCTTATTTGATGGTTGTCTCCAACACTCTGTCAGTTGTCATTTACCGAAGTTTGTACGAACCCTATTTGTATTTAGGTATCAGTCTGTTGTTCCAATTACATTTTTTTATTTTTTTTATTTTTATTTTATTTTTTATTTATTTTTCCCCGTCTGAGCTACCTGATGAGTCA